>JAULCD010083248.1:0-17745 GCA_032361085.1 Calliostoma canaliculatum
GTGTTGTTTCAGCCTTGTTGTATAGAGATGGTGTTGTTTCAGCCTTGTTGTACAGAGATGGTGTTGTTTCAGCCTTGCTGTACAGAGATGGTGTTGTTTCAGCCTTGTTGTACAGAGATGGTGTTGTTGCAGCCTTGTTGTACAGAGATGATGTTGTTTCAGCCTTGTTGTACAGAGATGATGTTGTTTCAGCCTTGTTGTATAGAGATGATGTTGTTTCAGCCTTGTTGTATAGAGATGGTGTTGTTTCAGCCTTGTTGTATAGAGATGGTGTTGTTTCAGCCTTGTTGTACAGAGA
Source organism: Calliostoma canaliculatum (assembly GCA_032361085.1). NCBI lineage: Eukaryota > Metazoa > Mollusca > Gastropoda > Trochida > Calliostomatidae > Calliostoma > Calliostoma canaliculatum. The sequence goes on from JAULCD010083248.1 coordinate 299, forward strand.
TGGTGTTGTTTCAGCCTTGTTGTACAGAGATGATGTTGTTTCAGCCTTGTTGTACAGAGATGGTGTTATTTCAGCCTTCTGCGTGTACAACGGCGTTCCGTTCCACCAAGGTCAGACGTGGAAGCAAGGTTGTGACAAGGTGTGTCGGTGTGAGGACGCCGTCAATAAACAGGTCAACTGTGACGACAGGTAAGTCTTCACAAACGAACTACTGTCAGTCAACTGTGACGGCAGGTAAGTCTTCACTGTCGAACTACCTTCAAGTCAACTGTGACGACAGGTAAGTCTTAACAAACGAACTACTGTCAGTCAACTTTCACTATAAATTATTAATTTTGAAACAAAAAAGCAGAAAACTAAAACTAGAATAATGTATCAAGAATACGAGCTAAATATGTCTGTTTGCAGGTGTCCAGTGTTCCCCAGCATTGCAGATGGTTGTTCCCTAGCAACAGATCCCAATGATCCTTGCTGCCACGTGGTCAAGTGCCCAGTTAACCCTTCTAACCCCACCAGCGTGAAGGGGGTGTCCGGCGTGATCACTGGCCACTCTGTACCCAACACCATCAACCCCGACCCTAACCACTACTCCTCGGGAACAAGAGGTAGGTGTTTTTTTACCTACAATTGCTACCAAACATCAAAAGTATTTGTTACAGTTGACACTGGACTAATCGACCAGATTTACGAATTCCAAAAGTCGTGTTAAACTGAGCCCTTTCAAAAGAAAAACTTGTTTTGGGGACTGCTCAGGACTGATATAACTGTTAGGGACTAATATAACTTATCAGGACTAATATAACTCGTCAGGACTAATATAACTCATCAGGACTAATATAACTCTTCGGGGTTGATATAACTTCGTCTAATGTTATAATAACGTATTGTAGACCTGTCACAATTAGACTTGATTATCTTTCTAGAGTAGTGCATCAATAATTATGTGAGAAACAGATCTAGATCATGTCTACTATACTTTTGAGGACAATAAAAACAACAAAATAATTTGTACGTTTTTGGTAAGATATTATTGCTTTAAAATTGATGCTGTGATCTATTTGTATTTTGTTTGTAGATCTGGAATTCTGTCACATTTCAAGATTTTATCGCGTTAAAATAACCATTAGATTATAACGGGACATCTAATACTTTTTGAACCTTTAGTTGTATATTAAGCTTCTGCATCTGTAGAAATTATGCAACTGTTTCGTGACCTTATCAGTAATTTCTTGATTTAACACTATAATAATATCATAGGTTAACAAAACGCTTAAACATGTGAGAGTGTTTTCAAGTAATATTGTTTCTGTTTTCTACATGTTTATAACCTTGACACTAGAACAATTAGATGTTAAAACTGTCGTCAATTTTCACTATTCATTATTTTAGAGGCTGCCTTTCTGAAAGTACTTTTGGCATTTGTAAAACAAACTTACGACTCCGTGTTAAATGGGTGTTTTAAAACCTTGATTTGTTTGTTCCCAACAGGATCGTAACATATTTGTCTTTCATAAAACAATAATATATTTTATCTTAATGTTCATGTAGTTTGTACCTTTATGAAAACATTGTTTATCAAACAAACGAACATGTCTACCACGTGTGTGACCTGTTACACTTTGACAGACGTGTGTGTGTACAATGGTAAGACGTACAAACAGGACGAGACATGGAGTGACGGGTGCACGTACAACTGTGAATGTGTGGACTCCAAGACCGGCACCTACAAGTGTACAGAGAAGTAGGTCACACCCAGTCTGGAACACATTGAAATATAAAATGTATTATTTAAAAATCCCAAGTTTTTTGGGGAAATGCACAATTTACTATTATTATAAAATGTCTATACGCATTTAAGGTTCGGTTCATGTGCACCAAAATGGTTTTGGCTTTTTTTAAAGAAAAAGTTATTAAGATACATATAGTTAAATTGCAATTCTTAACTTACACTGGAACAATGTATAGAATTTATTCAGTGGATTTCTACACATTGTTTTTTAGTGATAGTGTTTTTTTAACATGCACCTTTAATAATGTTACTTTACGTTTGTTAACCGACCAATTAACCGTATTATCCCGACTATTGCCCAAGTGCGCTAAACAACAACTCAGCTAGTTGCTCACTCACTAATTGTCCCCCTGAAGGTGTCCGCGCTACCCCCCACTTCCATCCACCTGCACCATGGTCCACGACCCCTTGAACGTCTGCTGCGACAAACCCTTCTGCCCCACGATTGTTCCCACCGTGGGCCCACAGTCCACACCGGCACCAGGGATATCAACCCCCACCCCCGGGGCCAGGCCCTCGCCCGGTGTTGACCCGATCCCCTCAACTGCACCGGAGCCTCTGCCCCCAGGTACATGTTTGTCTTTACAGATGTGTGTGGGTGTTTACAGGCGTGTGTGTGTTTACAGATGTGTGTGTGTGTGTTTACAGATGTGTGTGTGTGTGGGTGTGTTTACAGACGTGTGTGTATTTACAGATGTGTGTGTGGGTGTGTTTACAGGCATGTGTGTATTTACAAATGTGTGTGTTTTTACAGACGTGTGTTTTTACAGATGTGTGTGTTTTTACAGATGTGTGTGTATTTACAGATGTGTGTGTATTTACAGATGTGTGTGTGTTTACATATGTGTGTGTGTTTACATATGTGTGTGTGTGTTTACATATGTGTGTGTTTTTACAGATGTGTGTGTATTTACAGATGTGTGTGTGTTTACATATGTGTGTGTGTTTACAGATGTGTGTGTTTTTACAGACGTGTGTGTATTTACAGACGTGTGTGTATTTACAGATGTGTGTATTTACATATGTGTGTGTGTGTGTTTACACTTGTGTGTGTGTTTACAGAGGTATGTGTATTTACAGACGTGTGTGTATTTACATATATGTGTATTCACAGACGTGTGTGTTATTACAGATGTATGTGTATTCACAGACGTGTGTGTTTTTACAGACGTGTGTGTATTTACAGATGTGTGTGTATTTACAGATGTGTGTGTATTTACAGATGTGTGTGTATTTACATATATGTGTATTTACATATATGTGTATTTACATATGTGTGAGTATTTATAAATGTGTGTATTTACAGACGCGTGTGTATTTATAATTGTGTGTATTTACAGAGCTGTGTATGTTTACAGAGGTGTTTGTATTTACAGATGTCTGTGTAATTACAGACGTGTGTGTATTTACAGATGTGTGTATTTACAGATGTGTGTGTGTGTGTGTTCACAGATGTATGTGTATTCACAAACGTGTGTATTTTTACAGACGTGTGTGTATTTACAGATGTGTGTGTATTTACATATATGTGTATTTACATATGTGTGTGTATTTATAAATGTGTGTATTTACATATGTGTGTGTGTGTTTATAAATATGTGTATTTATAAATGTGTGTATTTACAAATGTGTGTGTATTTATAAATGTGTGTATTTACAAATGTGTGTGTATTTATAAATGTGTGTATTTACAGATGTGTGTGTATCTATCAATGTGTGTATTTATAAATGTATGTATTTATATACGTGTGTATTTACAGATATGCGTTTATTTATAAATGTGTTTATTCACAGACGTGTATGTATTTATAAATGTGTTTATTCACAGACGTGTGTGTATTTATAGATGTGTGTATTTACAGAAGTGTGTGTATTTACAGAAGTGTGTGTATTTACAGACGTGTGTGTATTTATAAATGTGTGAATTTATAAATGTGTGTATTTACCGATGTGTGTGTATTGATAATTGTGTGTATTTATACATGTGTGTATGTACAGAAGTTTGTGTATTAACAGATGTGTGTGTATTGATAAATGTGTGTATTTATACATGTGTGTATGTACAGAAGTGTGTGTATTGATAAATGCGTATATTTACAGATGTGTGTGTATTGATAAGTGTGTGTATTGATAAATGTGTGCATTTACAGATGTGTGTGTATTGATAAATGCGTATATTTACAGATGTGTGTGTCTACAAGGGTCAGCAGTACAAGCAGGGTCAGATGTGGTTTGACGGGTGTGACAAGACGTGCCACTGTGAAGACGCTAAGAACAACTTCTACAGATGTGACGCCAGGTAAGTATCCAGCACCACTGACTGACAGGCTACAGGTGCGAAGCGTTCTCTCAAATTGACATTTTCTGTTTACTCCTGGGGAAGCTTAAAACATATGCAGAAACAGATGCTTAGAAACAAAGTACGACGTGATTGAATAAGGTATTAATATAAAGATAAGGACTTTAAATGTTAAACCTGAGCACGAGATAACATGATAACTTCTTTATTGCCTAAGCTGTGACGTTTCGGTACAACATCTTGCACAGTTGTTAAGCAGAAATCACTTCTGTCTCCATTGTGTAGGTGTGCCTCCTACCCGAGTGTCCCTGTCACGTGCACCCTGATGCCCGACCCCAGGGACCCCACGTGCTGTGAGGTGCCTAACTGCCCCATCAGCACCCCAGGGCCAAACCTGGCCCCCACTCCTGGATTCGTGACAATGACTGGCTTCCCTAAGGGGGTCTTGACTGGTAAACTGAATGTAACCAATAAACTTAATCCCAGAGCTTTTTTAACTCAACTTTGCTAATGTTTACACACAACGTTTCAGTGTATATGTTTTTTTCTATTACTAATACTTTTAAATGTCATTCAAATAATTTGATAACGGTAAAAGTTGTGATAATCAATTGTTATACAAGAAAGTATACATCTAATAGAAACTGAACATATAAAGTATAGATTGTAATTATCGTACATAATTGTGTGACCCACTTTTTGGTTTTTGTTAAATTATCTGCGTTTAGCGTAGAATTGAGTATTTATAGTAAGATTAAAAGTTTATGACCCTTTGATCGTTTCATGATGATATAAAAATATGGCAGTCGAATTCTTGATATTATCTTTAAACTACAATTATGATTTGCAGGAAATGCTCCAGTGCCGACCCCCCTGCCTGGCCAACCTCAGCTGATGCCAGGAGTGACTCCCACCATCAACGTATTCGCCACCCCCGGGGTTGGAGGCACCCCTTCGCCCGGCACCGCAGTCACCCCGCTACCTCGAACTGGTGAGGCTATTGTCTCTAGATAATACCATTGCAACGGTCCTTTCACATGTGACGACTGGTAGGAACTACTCGTCGCGTCATCGCTTTTCTTCTCTCTGTGCGATAAAGCAATGTTGCCATATGATAGACGATTATTGTTCAGCGCATCGTAACAGTGCTACATTTTGTCGATATGCAACATTTTTAAACGATAGTCCCTGTCGCGATCTACTTCACAAGAAGAAAATGTACAAAAATTATTCAGCGGATTTCTATTGGTTTGATGAGACTTCCTATGGAAATCTTATCAAACCAATGGAAAATCGCTGAATAACGTCTATACATTTTTCCCAGGGCTTATCCCTCAACGTGATGTATAGTTTTCGTGAAGTTATCTTCAGTTGCATGTCTGAAATGTTTTTCAGGATTTCGCCTAACACAATTAGTGCCTCACCCAACATCACTGTCTATTTCTTCATGCAGCTCACGGAAATATCCGGCTCAAGCTACTAGTAGCCTGACCCAGATATTTCCGTGATCCGCACGGTCAGGGTTATGCAATACTTCCCCACGCTTCAGCAAGAATCATGAGCTGATTATGTTTAGTGTTAAGATGCTCAGTGCCAACAAGGCTGGTGATTTTAATCTGTGCTCATGGATTTAGTTTACAAATGCCAAATTTGTTGTGAACGTTGCACAAAAACGTGTGATAAAAGTTTAAAGTTTGCAACAAGTTTGATGTCCAAGTGGGAGGTGTCTTGGTTCGAATACGAACGAGACTCAATCATAAGGAACCGAGACTCAATCATAAGGAATCGAGACTCAATCGTAAGGAATCGGTTCTCTGTAGACAACAGTAGTGTTTCTTTATTACAGTAAAATGCTTTCTTCAGAAATATAAACCTTTTTTTAGTTCCACGTGTTTCTAAAACTAGAGTCAACTTCTGACATTTCACGTCCGAATTTTATGTTCATCCACCCACTCACCCCACCCTGACTCCCCTGCAGGTTGCTACTACAAGAACAGCGTGTACCAGACGGGAGAGAAGTGGGACGACGGCTGCCAGTTAAACTGTGTTTGTGAGGATGGTGTCACAGGCAAATATAAGTGTACCGAAAAGTAGGTATCCGTTAGTGGTGTAACGATACATCGAACTATCGATTGATTGCCATTGCTTGTCTAACTATCGATAGTTTTGATATTTATTATGTTGGGTACATTGACTTTCTTAAGAAATATAGAAACAACATTACCAGTTTTCTTTACAAATAGCACTACAAAAAATGTAAAGAAATTATTCAGCGGTTTTTCATTGGTTTGATGATATTTCCGTTGGAAGTCTCATCTAACTAAGGGAAACCTGCTGAATAATTTCTATATTTTTTTTCCAGTGTTTCCAATGTTTTTCCAATGCTGAAATATATGCTGCTAAAGCCTGCTATATTTGCTTGTTAAAACTATGGCATAAGTATCAATAGTAAGGCTACTATCGCAATACTATCGCAATAGTATCGCAATAGTCTAAACTGCCTCAATAGTCACCCCTAGTATCCGTCAATATTAGCATGTATTTGTAGGTTAAAGTAAGATATGGATGACTGTCATTGTTCAAATTATTTTGCAATATATCTTATCACAATATAAAATGAATATTATATTAACTTAACGTTCTTAAATTTAATGACGTTAAAACATCACCTGTCCTTAAGATTAATGTAAGAACTATTGTTATTCATAAAATACATTACGTTTCGTTACACAATCATTAAGTTTGTTTATTAGTTAAAGCGACCTTAGGCTAAGTTGACCGTAAGTGTTAAAATAAAACATTGGCTTACGACTGTCGTGAGCTTATGGTTACAAAAACTCCACATGGCGCTGTTTAAAAAATCCCTTACGATCATTTTAACACAAAAATCACTTTGAAAAACGAGGGGCTGAAGGGTGCTATAAGCACTGATATTAAACAAACGTGGAAATTCAGGTCACTGGTATCAATGTTGATTTCTACTTTCAGATGTGAGAAGTTCCCCCGACTACCAACCCAGTGCGTGTTAGTTCAAGACCCTAACGACCAGTGCTGCAAGAAGCCCTTCTGTGACTTCCTCAACCCCACCCCGTTTCCTAACGGCAGACCCACCCCCGCGGGGACACTCACACCCACACCCAACCCGGGTATCAACCCTAGCGCCACCCCAGTCATACAAACAGGAGGTGGCACAGGGACTCAAGTTGTAGGTGGACGTGGTGAGTTAACCCTTACCGTGCGGCAAAGTTTTGAAAAGTTATCCTGAGTGGCCTGTCCTCACTTAATACTGCCGCCTGCCTGTCCATGCGGCTCACGGAAATATCCGGGTCAGGCTGGTAGCATGACCTGGATATTTCCATGAGCTGGACAGTGAGAGTCAAGAATGGATAAAATGTGTGCGTATGTTTGAATATATTAAATGAAAGATGGGGGAGGACGTGGTGGTGGGGGTGGGGTGGAAAAGGTGAAGAGAGAAATGGTGGAGGTGGATACAAAACAGATAGAGTGCGTCTCATGTATAGAGTTTGTGACAAAAAGTGTGGCAGATCGCGCGCACATGTGTGTGTATACGTGTGTGTCTCTGTGTATGGGACATAGGGTGAGCGTGAAAGATGGAGTGTATGATGACTATGTGAAATAGTGATGAAGTGAGCGTTGAGGCATGAGATGTAGACTGTGATAGATAGTGCTAGAACGTGTTAGTGTGTTATACATAGTGTGTACTAGATAATGCTAGAGAATAAGAGATTGAGACAGAAGACAGATTATGACCCTGACAGAAAGAAAGTCCCATGTTTATCCAACTGTTGCAGGTTTCTGTGTGTACCAGGGTGTGTACTACACTCAGGGACAAGAGTGGAACAGTGGCTGCAGTAAGACCTGTCGTTGTGAGGACGTCAGCACTGGCTTCTACTCGTGCTACAGCAGGTGCGTGGTAGATGTGATATCAATGCTGCTCCTTCTGCAACAGGAACAGTGCTTTATAGCTTACACAAATACAAACTGTTCCTCGATTGCTCAGGAAAAATACCTAAATATAAAATAAACGTTTCCTTAGATAAAAAAAAAACCAACCTCAAAACTTTTACTGAATTTTTTAACAAAATTCTTTTCAACTACCACTTTGACTCTTTTTGCTACTCGTCATATGAAAGGGTTATGAAATCAGTCAGCCTGAATTACGGTACCCTTGTCTATTGAGTGATTGTTTGACCGACAGATATTTTCCTGCCCTGTCATTTGTTTTTATTTTATGTTCGACCTGCAGTAAAATCTTGTTTCAGAATCAATGTCAACTCTTACAACAATGTCACACTGGACCATAGGTTTGGTTTACAAAAATAAAAATCGTTGCACTGTGCACTTTTCTAATAAGAAAATATCTTTCTTTTGACGTGTACATTTTACAAATATTTAAGCATTTGTGAATGGGGTTTTTTTTCTTAAGAGTGCGCCATTAAAGACAAAACAAATATTCTTAAATTGTTTAAGAGGCATTCTCGAAGTTGTCGGGGCAGAATATGACAAAACTTTATGGGTGACCAACTTCATTGCATGAAAGCGACGTTTCGGTATAGATTCTAATACCATGCTTGAAAACGGTTTTATAATTTATACCGAAAGGTCGCTTTGATGCAATAAAGAAGTTGATCAACCATAACGTGTAACATTACAAAATATATTTACAATTTATAAACGCGTAACAACGGTACACATTCCATTGAAACACACTTTTTCAGAAAGTGCAACAATTGTAGCATTTGCATAGCAAACCCACAAGTCCAGGGCCCCGCTCCTCAAAGCGATCGTATTGCTAAAATAATTTTAGCTTACGACTGTCGTAGCGCACGCTTCGGAACCAGTGCCATTCAGGCACCGGTTCCAAATCGATTTCTGCACTACGACAGTCGTAAGCTTTTGATAAGACACAACTCAACAGGACATTGTTTTAAAAAATACTTACTATCAACTTCGCCTAAGATAGCTCTTAAAAAACGGGGCCTTGCATATTTTTTTTCTATTTCAGGTGCTCCACTTTTAGCACTGTGCCCGCAAACTGCAAGCTGGTCACCGATCCAAATGACGCATGTTGTCTGGTGCCAGACTGCAACAACTTCCCTGTCAACCCCATCATCAACCCCAGCCTCACCGGCACTGGCAGTCCTGGCATACACGTCACATACGGTAATATCACCGTGACGGGATCCCCTATCCTCATACCAACCAGCATACCCGGCTCCATCATCGGCACCAGCGGCGGCGGCGGCAGCAGCAGCAACTACAACCCCACATACGGCTCCTTCGGCTATGGATCAAGAAGTAAGAGCGTTGTTAATGATGTTAAAACATAGTTTAGGTCCAGGTGCAAATATGCTGAAGGAACAATGAGTAAGGTCAAGAACATTGAGTAAGAACAATGTTCAGGTTCAGAAAATAGTTCAGGTTGAACTTGCGTTAATGTATTAAAAAGGTGTAAGTCTAATGTATGTTAAAGCAGGAACAAGGAGCAAGTCTATTGTATGTTAACTTGTTTTGTTTATAGAGAACAATAAATTGTTAACAAACAGTTTTGATGTAATTTTTAAAACTACTAGCATGTAAATAAATAAAGCAAAATAGTGGATAGTTAAATAAGCATGGGGATATGAAAACTCTCTGAAAAGGTCAAAGTATGGGATAGTATTGCCTTGTTCAGTATTTGTCATGTTTAGTAAATACCTCTGTATGTTCCTCATAAAACTTCTTGAATGCTCAGTTCAACAACTGTATAATGCTCTGGGGCCTGTTTTACAAAGACGTCATAACTTTGCGACGTCCTAACCCATGTCACTGGGTTAATGAATTTGGTTTACAAATGCAAAAACATGGTTGTAAACTGTGCACTTTCCAAAGAAATATTTTTTTCTTAGGAAATTCCACAGTTTACAATCATTTTTTTTACATTTGTAGACAAATCTATTCACCGAATGATATGGTTTAGGACGTCGTAAAGTTATGACATCTTTGTAAAACGGCCCCCTGATCATTCAAAATTTGTATAACCTTAATTGAAAGGTTGATTGTAAGTCCATGATGTATTGTGATGAAGGAATAAGGTGTGAGATGATTGTGTGGATGGAGACACATAGTGTAAGTCTATGATGCATTGTGATGAAGGAATAAGGTATAAGATGATTGTGTGGATGCAGACACATAGTGTAAGTCTATGATGTACTAGGATGAAGGAATAACAATCAGTGATCATATCTGGGCCCCATTTTACAAATACGTCATAACTTTATGACGCTGTAAACCATGTCACTGGGTTAATGCATTTAGTGTATAAATGCAAAAACACCTTGTGGAAAGTGCACAGTTTACAACAATGTTTTGCTTTTGTAGATCAAATTCATTAACCCAGTGACATGGATTAAGACGTCGTAAAGTTATGACGTCTTCGTAAAATTGGGCCCTGGGCCCGCTTGCACAGAACGATTGTAGCTACAACTCTTGTAAAAATACAATAGCTTCGTGCAAGTAGGTGGCGATTGTATCTTTCCGTTACAATCGCGATTGTAAGAATTACAGTCGTTATAGAGTTACAATCGTTCTGTGCAAGCGGGCCATGGTGTTCGCGACAGGTAAGCGTGTTCGCTCTACCGGAAGTAATCGCCTGAGCAAAACCTAAACACAGGTCAAAGGATTCTTTTAATGTTGGGTTGAAGTGTAAAGTCTTTGTGTGTTGATATATAAACATGAGTCAAAATAATATTGTTTATTCCTTCAAATAATGTAAAAGCGACTTATGTCCTTCTATCCAAGCTGTGTGCATCTACAAGGGAAGTATTTACAAACAAGGCCAGAACTGGGCTGACGGCTGCACGTACAACTGTGAGTGTGTGGATGGCGCTAGGGGCCAGTACCGCTGCAGAGAGAGGTCAGTGTATTTCACGACTTTAATGAACGTTAACTTTTTTGTACGTATATTCATCACGATTTGAAACATGATTTCTCCTTCTTAAGGTGAATGTTCTGTTGTAATTGTTTATGAATTTGACTATCTTATCTCAATAATGATGTCAATTCCTTGAGGGACATTTAGAAGTGGTTAGCATAATTCAGGACTTTTATCGATGTAACTTATAAACATTGGGGAACAGTTACGCACCATTAGTGTTTTTGGTTGTCAAGGTGGACACACATACACATTGATAAACTATAGTGAATGAGATTTGCGCAATGAGACAGGTTATCAAAGAGTAAACAGTTGGTAATACAAGTTACCGAAATCCATGGAGACTTTTACTGCTATAGACCGTGACAATGTAAACATCCTGAAACTATTGAGCTGGCAAGTCTGACCTCAAACGATGGAATTTGACAAATAGTTTACAAAGGGTGTCCACCTCAATGTACAGTCAATAATTAACACATCTCCAATTAGCCATAACCCATTCTAAGTACACCCAAACAAGACGTTAAACTTGAGTCATGGATAATTTGTATCATTCCTTGATGTCTCTAATTTTCCCGAAGTTCTACTTTGGAGGGTCACGCGCCTGTACACGACAACCTAAATGTGCCCTATAGGGTTAAAACTCATAGCTGGTCAGTCACACGGCTCCAGCATTCAGGTGGATAAAGTTGTTGTTCATTGTGATGGGATGGTAGGGTTCTCCTCTCCTCTCTTCTGCTCTCTTCTCCTCTCCTCTCCCCTCCTCTCTTCTCTCCTTTACTCTACTCTACTCTACTCTCCTCTTCTTCCTCTCCTCTCTTCTCTTCTTTTCTCTTCTCTCCTCTCCTCTCCCCTTCTCTTCCCTCATCTTCCATTCTCTCCTCTCCTCTCCTCTCCTCTCTTCTCCTCTCCTCTCCTCTTCTTCTCTCATCTTTTTTCTCTTCTCTCCTCTCCTCTCCTCTCTTCTCCTCTCATCCTCTCTCTCTTCTAATCTCTCCTCTTCTCTTCTCTTCTACTCATCTTCCGTCTCCTTGTCTCCTCCAGGTGCCCCAGGTACCTAAACCTCCCCCCACAGTGCGTGCTGCACCCCGACCCGAGTGACAACTGCTGTCAGAAGGCGGTGTGCGACTTCACGCCGACTCTCGCACCAGGGATCACCACACCTGCACCCGCCACAACACCGAAACCAACTGGCGGAGTTGTTGTTGGTCAGTTAATTCATCTCTGGTATATTTTCTAATGATAAATCTTCTCTAAAACAAAACAAAGTCAACAACACATGACAAATAATAAATGTCGAGACTTCTCTAAGAAGACAAAGTAAAAACACATTACATATAATAAATGTCGAGACTTCTCTAAGAAGACAAACTAAACAACACATTACATATAATAAATGTTGAAACTGGGTTTGGTTTACATATGACACAGTTCTGGTAAACTCTGCACTTTCCTAAGTCAAACGTGATTGGTTATTTAAGTGCACAGTTCACAACGCCGTGTGTAAACCAAACCAATTTGAGCACATGTTAGTCAAGTGCAATGTGTGCTTATCAGAGTATCGTGAAACTAAGAAACTCCAGACACAGTGTTTTAACTTGACGGGCACGGGGAATGTATCTTGATATTAGCCATTTCCTATACTGAGACATTGGTTAAAGTGCTCGGGTATCGTCCCAGGCTTTTTTAAGAGTACAAATGTTAACCCCTCGAGTGTCAAGTTCAACATTTGTCCGTTTCAGTGTCCAAATTCAAGTATAAATATGCTGTAGGACCTATCCTGTGATAATAAGTTTAACAATCCTCCTTTTGGAACTCTTCCAAACAAATTATCACAGGATATGTTTTAACAGCACAAGGTTGGCACATATTTAAGCCCTGTTACAATTAGCTAGAACTGGAAAACAATATAGAACTTATTTAGCGAATTTCCATTGGTTCGATGAGATTTTGTTAGGAAATCTCATCAAACCAATAGAAATCCGCTGAATAATGTCTAGTATCGGCAATTTAAAGGTGACCACAAGTACCTAGCAGAAAACATCGTTTATACTGTGGTGGAAAAACTTCTAGCACATTGAAGTCAGTTGGAGATGTATATACTTCTCATGGGGTTGAGCATGATAAAGAGTTAGCATTAAAAAACTGACAAATTGTTGAAAACTGCGTTAAACCCTACTCACCCATGACAGTACTTTACCAGGGTATGAAATGACTGTCCCGCGAACAAAGGTTCATTGTTTATTCCACATTCCCTTCATATCCTGAGAAGGTCCTAACCTCTGTCTATTGAACTGCCCATGATGTTCTCAGGCACGTGTGTCTACTTGAGAGACGGGTCCCACCATGCACAGGGCGAGATGTGGAGTGAAGGCTGTGACTTTGACTGCACGTGTAAAGATGCCAGCAAGAACATTTACTCCTGTGATCAAAAGTAAGGATTTGTTTCGTTGTTAAGCTCGTTATTGTAGATTTTTAAAGGAAAGTCTAGTTTGGATGTAGAAAAAATTACCTATGTACCTTAAATGTGACATTTGTTATTTATCATATCACACTGAATTTTGTCTTGTCCAAACTTTAGGTTAACCATAAGGTCATCTTTACTGTAAATATGTTGGAGGTTTTCTACTTTTTTTACTTTTTTTAGTTGTTTTTAAATATATTTTGAAATGCCAAAATTGTTGCCAAGTGTGCACATTTGTTAACACATTTGTTAACACATTTAAATGTGGCTAAGATACTGCGATGTCCCTTCTCGGGCACCATATATTTGGCATTGGTGCACTAAATCTAATAACCCAGTAAAATGACCGAGACCTTCTTGAGCAGATGTCACGCGTATTCTGGTCTCCCGAAGTACTGTCATCTTGAACCGGACCCTAACAACAAGTGTTGTGAGCGGCCCGTGTGCTCCGGTAACCTCACCGCCCTGTCCGGCAACAACCAGCCCACAGTGTCTCCAACACTCGCCCCCACCATCCAGAACATCGTACCTCTGGGCACTCACGGCATCATCATGGGCACCAACAACCCTTACTACACCCCCTCAACCGGCCAGACTGTCGCAGGGAGAGGTGAGCTTACAATTGATTTATTTCTTATCTTGAATGAAGAGGACTGGTTTCCTGCCCGTCATTACTGCTCTTTCTTGACAATTTTATATTCGAGGGAGTGAGTGAAATAGAGTTTTACATGGCTTTCAGCAATTTTTCAGCTATATCGCCATGTGATGTACAAGAGTCACACAGAGGGAGTAGCAGATGAGAAAAAGAGACTGACAGAAAGAAAAGTTACAGCAAAAGATCCCCATTTTACCATTTTAATCGGCATGTACGTCAAGCATGGGGTTACTGGGGTCCTATTCTGTCCAGAGCCCGAAGACACTCCCCAGGGGGTTATATTGGTCCTATTCCTCCAAACCCCATTCAAGAAAGATCCCCTTTACCACCTCGCTTCTCCTATTCCTGGAAAAGTGTACAATGTACAACAGTCTTGACGTTTGTAAATCATTTGGTTAAAATGAAAGTACAGATGATTTAAGACGTTACTTTTTTGTTTGCTTGGTTTATGAATCCCCTGAACCAAAAATCCAGTAGTTAGAAAAAACTACTTTTGCAAGGGTTTATTTATCCCTACAAACATATGTTTGTAGTTTGAACTTGTACCTACAAGTACTTCTCAGATATTAAAAATTGAAATACTGGGAGACATTTTCTAGTCATACCGACCCAATGTTTTTATAAATAATATTATGTAAACAAGTTTTACATTTTTTTGCCTATACTAATGATTGGAACAGAAGAACTAAAGTAGACCATACATAAACATACCTAACAATTTAAGAAATGTTTCATTCTCTAATGTTTCAAATTTCACTGCAATTTCAACTCTAAGGTACGTTACTTAAACATGAAAACAAGAGCACAATACAACACGAGTAATAGAAAAGAATATATTATGGATAACGACTTCTTTATTGCGCTGAAAGACATAGAGCCTCTCAGCGCAATAAAGAAGTTGATATCCATAACATATTCCATTCTATTACTTTCATTGTCAACTATTAAAAATGCAAATCAAACAGTTTATCTGGGAGATTTTGTCTCCCTATATAACACTGTACTAAAACCTTCTTTATTCTTCAGAGGGCTGTTACTACAAGGGCCACGTCTACCGCCAAGGACAGGCCTGGGAGGACGGGTGCATGTATGTGTGCAACTGTCAGGACGCCAACACCGGACTCTACCAGTGCTCATCCAAGTAAGTCCAGACCCCCGTTCCACAAAGCTATCGTAAGGCTAATATACCTTAACTTTCATCTCAATGCTCTTGTCCAAAAATGAAAGTTAAGACATCTTACCTTGCTCTATCCAAAAGTCCTTGTGTGTGTTTGATTAAATGAAAGTGTTTAACGGTCCTAAAGAAATATTGACTAAGATAGATCTTAGCTGACGATAGTTTTGTGGAACGGCAGTTGTAACACCTTGTCTGGTTAGATATACTTATTGAAGCACATTTAGAAGTGGTATGGCATAACACAAGACGTTTAGTACACATCGCAAAATAATTTATGGACGTCAGTTTTTCTGTTCTTCATGGTCATGACGTTTCTGGGTTTATGCTTCGATGCCCCTTCATTCCTTGGCCCCCGTTCCTCAAAGTGATCTAGTATTAAGATGATCTAAAAATTTTTTTAAAACAATGTACTTTAGAGTTGTCTTTTATCATAGGCTTACGACTGTATTAGCGATTTTTGCGCTACCACAGTCGTGAGCTAATGTTGTATGTTTGCACTTACAATCAGCTTAGTCTAAGATAGCTTTGAGGAATGGAGACCTGGTAAAGCATATGTCTTAAGACGAAGTAATCACACGAACAAAAATATAGAAGTTTGTATTATGGTCAAATATAATATCCCGGTGAAATCACGTGATGTTTTATGACACTTTCTTTTTTAAAAAGGTCTACGGCTATTTTTTCCAGATGTCCGAAATTCCCGCCACTGCCAGCCTACTGTAAAATGCAGGTGATTCCTGGTCAGTGTTGTCCCAGTCTGACCTGTCACGTGCCCAATAAGGGTTTGTATACCCCGCTCCCACAGCTGGTGCCTGTCCCCGGCCCCACTCCAGACACCCTCGGGGTACTGCCCACAGCATCCGCTCATGTACAGCAGGTCGTGGGCCCCGGGCCTGACACTGTGTTTGGAGGCAGCCATTTGTCCGGAGGTGGCGCCATGATACCACAGGGCCAGACCATTACCCAACTCAGAGGTAAGCTTGATTTCCATTAGCTTTCTGACCACGTATTGCCAAACAAATGTTGATTGATGTCAACGAATGCCAATTTTATTGTTTTTTTCAATAATACATGGTTATTTGGTATTTTATTTCTAAGGGTGTTTAACTTGTCTCTATGTACATGTCATATTTAAAATTACACCATCTACATACGTAGCGATTCTGTCAACTTTTTCGTTGAAGTCTTGGGCCCCGTTCATAAAAGCGATTTGAGGCTAGGTTAATCTTGCTTAAAGTGCTAAAATATAACATTGGCTAACGACTGACATAGCGCAGAGATAGCTTTGGAATCGGTGCCGAATGGCACCGGTTCCAAATCAATCTCTGTGCTACGACAGTCGTAAGCCGATGATAATACACAACTCCACAGGACACTGTTTAAAATATCACATACGACCAACATAAGATCCCTTTGAGAAACAGGGCCCTGTTCGGCTTTTCAACACTTTAGCCAACGTAAAAGTTAGTAAAGCGTTAGACTTTGAGGCTGTTAATTGGAAAGCTGCAAAGGACAGAGAGTGCCAAAATTGTCACACACAAGGGTAGTATAATCTCAAATGGAACATGTGCTTAGTACTATCAACTCGTCGGTGTTGTTCCCAGGTGTGTGTGTCTACAAGAGCAAGATGTACCACCAGGGCGAGACCTGGAAGGATGGCTGCAGCTTCAACTGTGAATGTCTGGATGCGCGATCCGGATATTACACCTGTAAACCGATGTAAGTAGAAAAGACTATGTGATGTACAGTTCATTCAATTTTATATTTTGTTAAACACTCTCAAAATAAAAAACCGCACTTGTGATTTTATTAATTCAATTGGTTATGTTTTTACGGCAATCGTCATGTAAATAATTTTTATGTTTGAACCTGATTATTTGCATCATTGTTGATAAGTATTGCGCTCAAACGCACCAAAGGGTGCGTTTAGAGAATTTTATCACCGAAACAAAAACTGAGGTATGAAAATTGCATACAGAAAATGTTTTCCACACAATGCACGTGCAATGCGTGGCGAACACGAGTGGAGACAACGACTATAAAAAGGCAAAGAAATTTGATCATTTCACTCCGAAATTGTCAACGTGAGCGAAGTTCGAAAATGCCAAGATTGAGTGCAGCTGACCGAA
>JAULCD010083249.1:0-11746 GCA_032361085.1 Calliostoma canaliculatum
ACGGATTGCAATGCTGTGTAACACAGTAACACTCTTGGTTCCAGCCGAAGCTTTAAGGTTTCACTGCATCACATAACCACACAAGAGATGCAGGATTTCATCCTGCCGCAAACTCTGTTGCCGCGATATAACTGAAAACCATAACTCCATCAAACGATATTGAAACATGGTTGGGAAAAAGTGCGCGCACAAAACAGGCAGACGGACAAATGAGACCTATCTTTCCAAAGTAACCCCTGCTTTTTACGAATATTGACTGTAATGGTAGCATGTGTTATAAATATGATTCACTAATATCACTTTTAAAAACGTTATGAAGGTTAAATGTTTTTCTTCTACACAGTAAAATATCTGCAGCTCACGAAAATACCCGGGTCAGGCTACTAGCCTAGCCTGACCCGGATATTTCCGTGAGCTGCATGGACAAACAAGCAGATATGTTGGATGAGGCACTAATTGGGATATCCGATTTCCAGGACATGCCACTAAGGACAATCTTTGCTGCACGGTAAGGGTTAACAGAAAGAAAAGATGGTACCAAAATAGAACACGGTTTAAGCATTAACCAGTTGTGTAGGTTTGATCTATCACTGGATAGTGAGCGTGGGCATGTCATGACGTCACTGCAGGTCAACTCGATTTACATAATTTCTTTGAAAGACATTCAAAAAGATAATGTGATGAACAAGCTATATATTCTATAGATAACAACTTCCTTGTTGCAATGTTGCACACATTGAAACAAAGAAGTTGTTATCCATAGAATATATCGCTTGCAGATTCACATAAGCCATTCAAAGACACTTGCAAGTTGAGTATGTATAACATAGTTTGACTTGATCGGTGGAGTGAGACAAACACTAACCCAACGACTTCACCTTACAAATGCCAAAGTCGTTTTTGACTCAAGGAAATAGTACAGTCAACAACGGTGTTGACATTTCTAAATGACACCCATTTGTCCTTAATGTCAAGTCCTTGACAATATAAACTTTTCTATCCAGTTTGCTTAGTGACGAGACGTTAAATCTATACTTTGGCCCAACATTGCAGTCAGTATAGTTTAATTAACTGCGGACATGTCAGTAAATCCATCTTTTGTAATACTAGCACAAAATGCACACGACACAATTCGTTTGATCTTTGTAAGTATCACCCAACAAAATGTTCTCTGTATATCACAATAAGAAGGTCTGATATCGATTAGGTAAATGAGACGTTGGGTATCTCTGATTTGTTTCCAGGTTCTGGCAACAAGGGAATGGGGCTCAGGTGTGCCAGGCGACTGCGGTCGTTAACTGAATACAGTACAATGAGAAACACATGGGCCGCGTGCTGCAGCTCAGATCCAAGACTTCACCACTAGCAGCACGCAATTAGTTAAATCAGGGAATGTGTTCCCATGAGATCAATGTCAAATGTGAAAATGAGATAAACAAGGTCTCGTTTCACAAAGTTCAAGTGAGCCTAATAGGCCTTAACGGTCATCTTAGCTTTGGGCAACGATACGATTGCAGCAAACGATGAGATCGACAGCTTAACACAGTGTTTCGGTAATAACAATATTGAGAAGGGGTTGACAACAGCGTGAAGATAAACATTAAGACGTCTTTCTTTCACGAGATTTTTGCAGAACTGTACGAATGCATCACACGATAAGAATGACCGTTTTACAAAGTTTCACTATTTATGCTTTTTTCACTAGTTTATCTCTATTTAAACTTTAAAACTGTTTTAATCCCAAACCATACCCTAACATACTCTAACATACCCTAATATAATGCTTGTTTTGTTTAAACGTTAAACGAGATAATAGTTTTAATTCAACTTCAGAATTTAGAACATTCAGAAATATTTAAAATAATGCCTTCCTACGTTTATAAGAGACGATGTCTTTGAGTGAGTGAATGATTTAGGATTTAACGCAGTTTTCAACATTTTAAAAGTTATATGGCAGTAGGAAACCCTGCATCACCAATGTGGTTATGTGATGCAGTGAAACCTGTAAGTGTTAGCTGGTACCTGCGAATCAAGAGCGTTACTGTGTTAGAGCTTTCCACTCTGTCTTTAATGCGTGTTAAAATGTTTGCAACTAAGAAAAAGACACCGAGCCCCATGGGCGGGATTCGAACCCAGGACAACTTGTTCCAGCACGACAACCACTGCGCTATCCCGCCCCACAACGGCTTGGATGTTTGTTAAATTGGTGATCGTTTCTAAATGCCCTACGCTTTTCGTTAAGGACACTTTCCAAAAGAAATCATAATGTTGAAAAAACGCTATTGTTCCAGTACATTTTGCTTTGGAGATAAATTCATTTCTGGCGAGACCAGACGTGTCTTAATGGCGAACATCTTACGAATGATGGAAGCTAAAAATTTATAAAAAGTTACCGGAGATGTCTTAAAAGTGTCAGTTGACAACGCCAAGCTTATAGGTACAAATGGAAAAGTTTGTGCAACTGTGCTCTTTCTTCTGAAAAGAAATTACTTTATTTGTTTCTAAATATTGTTTTGGAAATTTAAGGTTTCTCGTAATGACAACCTACATATTATATTAGATGGTTCGGCGTATTATTAACAAATTGTTTTATGACTGTTTCAGTTTTATTTATTCTAAAAGTATTAATATAATTTAAATCATATAACGTGATAATTATTTAAGTTGCAGTTGCTAGATTATAAATGTCGTTTTACTTGTATGTGTGTTGCTTCTTTGTGAGCCTTTTAAAAGCCAAATTGGGAGGATTGCCTATTAAATATGCCTGTGTAAATGTGTGTGTATGTGTCTACGTGTGTATGTATGTGTGTGTGTGTGTGTATATGTATGTATGTGTGTGTATGTATGTGTGTATGTTTGTGTGTGTGTTTGTGTGCGTGCGTATGTGTGTGTATGTGTGTGTATGTGTGTATGTGTGTGTGTGTGTGTTAGTGTGTGTTTATGTGTGTATGTGTGTGTGTGTGTGTGTGTGTCTGTGTGTGTGTGTGTGTGTGTCTGTGTGTGTGTGTGTGACGCATGTTAAGCTCTTCAGAGTGGTAGTTTTACCATATGTCTGGATTTGATACCAAGTCTGCAAATGTGCAAATTTATGTTTACTTGTTTAAACACTTGTTTAAATGTTTAAACTGTAAACTTTTATAATGTGTTTATGTACAATGTCAACGTCATAGCATGACCGAAATTTATTATCTGTCAGGACAGATTCCATAAGCAATACACATATGGAAGTCGTATATTGTCGTATTTTACATGCTAACACATCACCTGATTTGTTCAGGTATCATAGTGATTATATATGTGTCCACAAATATAGTTGATACATATACATGTACACACAAATAAGCCCTGCAGTAATACAAGGACAAGTTGAGAGTCCATGTTGTGCTGAAGGAGTATTATGTTCATATAGTATAATTCAAATACATGAAGGGTTGCTAATATATTATATATTTTATTGTTCTGGTGTTCTACAGTTTTACATTTCATCTCTGCTAGTTATATTTGCGTCGCGCGACAAACACATACTGGGTCCGGGTGACGGAAGAGCACTCGATACAACACAATTAAGTCGAGCGGATGTTTTCGTAGCAGCGACTCAACTGATCGTTAACACTGCGGAGAAAGCCAGGGTGTTTGGTGAGGCTATCTTTAGTTTATCAATAGTTGACAGGACTACAGTTGCTTATGCTCAGAGATTTAAATAATTTAAAATCACTTCCTGCTCAAAATCTTAACGAATATCCGACTAAAAAATCAGGAAATGAATTTGTTGAGCTAATCAAAATGGTTGTCAAAAGTGTCATTGCTTGATGGATCACAAGTGTGTGTGTATCCAATTAATACGTAATGTAGGCATACAGCTCTTCATTTATACCTGTAAACCAAAACATTACTATGTGACAAAACTTTATGTATAATTAATTTCTTTGTTACATGAGAGCGATGTTTCAGTATAGCTTCTTATACCGTTTTCAAGCTTGCTTCAAAACGGTATTAAGATCTATACCAAAACGTCGTTCTCATGCAACACATAACTTTATAATCCATAAAGTTTTGTCACTTTTTGTTCTTACAACTTTTAAAATGCTTCTGAAACAAAACTACTTAATTTGATGACGTCAGCACAGGATATATTACCCAGGTGCGCTGACAAATGAATAATGTTTGGTATACAGCTAATTCCACTTCTCAACAATAGCATTCCCGCAGGAAATTTATGGTGTCAGGTTTGGACTTATGGATGTACGTATATGTGACAGCTGACGAGCTGGGTGACAGTGTGTCATTTAAACGTTTGGTGACGGGTGACACTCGGTGAACTGTATGAATAAGTCGACGATGCAGGGCACCCTAACCTGCACCAAACACTTGGAGTTATCAAATATCAATGATAAACTTTAATTTTAAATTTAAATCTATCCTGTGATTTTTTGTTTAAAAAGAGCTCCACGTGAAGCCCTTTTGAACAAATCATCACAGGGTCGACTATTCAAATTGAAACTCTAAATGTTATGCTGGAATGTGTCCTTTTATTTCTAAATGTCTCTGTTTCGACAAAACATATATTTAAATGTTATTTGTTCTCAATGTCTAGCAAAACAATTACGACAATTACGATCATGATTAAACTAATATTGGAATATGTCCTTGAATGACTAAAATTGGACTTAGTTGATGAAAATATCAGCAAAATTTCCACGACTAGCCACGACTTGTGCAAAGTTTTCCAATCAGAGACTAGTATTCATGAGGCATCCATCAAGTTAAATCCGCTCAGACGTAGAAAATTACACATCAGCCTTCTCGTTGCCTGTTTGCAAGTCTGAAGTTTTTAAAAACTCCCGTCGCCAATTTATACTACTTTTGTCTGGGCCCCGTTCCTCGAAGCGATCTTAAGCTAAGTTGATCGTAATTGCTACACTACAAAATTGGCTTACGATTGTCGCAGTGCAGAGATCGCCACCGTTTCCAAATCGATTTCTGCGCTGCGACAAGCTTTAGCCTATGATAAGAAACAACCCCACAGTCTATTGTTTCCAAAATCACTTACGATCAACTTAGCCTAAGATCGCTTTGAGAAACGGCGTCCTGTTTTATTTTATTTTAGGATCACGTGACACACAATGATACATATGTTGATTTCAAGCTTATTTACCCGAGCAATAGTTTCACGTTTTTGCTAAACTGTGCTTCGTGGTCACCCACTGCTTTGCGATATCTATTTCCACCCACTGATTCTCTATCTCATTGTTCTGTCACCGGTTTCAACAAACAATTGATTGTTTTCGGATGTTAACACGTTTGACGAAATACCCCAGGGGTGATCAATGTGTTATGTAATGACCTTCCTTCAGAGTTGCATTATACAATTAAAGTACACCGCCCACGGCAGTCTGATTTATTACATGTATTACTGTTTTAAATTCTGTTTTAAAGTTCACCATCAAAGTTCTTCACCAAGAAGTTGTCATCACTGTTGATAATTATTATGGAGCAGTAGGTGCATGATATTGTTTTACAAAATATTTAATATCATTTTAATACTAAGACCACACATACTCTTCATCTGTACCCCAGATATTATTAGGTTTCACAATATTCTCGTGAGGTTAAGACCTTCTAATGTTACCAAAGCTTTGTTGAGCAGCGCATTTAGCTGTGTTAGCTAATTAAAGTCATGTTGTCACAAACGACATTGGTTTAATATGACGGCATGAATCCCGCTACACAAAGTTGTCGTGAGACTAATATATTCCAACTTGATCTTAGCACTCTCGTTGTGAGACCACTACAATAGAAGAACTTAAGCTTACGAAAGTTTTGTCTAACGGAACCGAATTCTCTTTGAATTTAGTCGAACCGAGGACTTAACTTCATAAAAAAATATTATGGTATATGTCTTCCAACACAACAGCCCTTTTGATATATTAAACCCTATTGTCATATTCTTTCACATAACACTGTTTGTAACTTTGTACGATGAAACATGTAACTTTGTGCTCTTTAACATGTTTAAATTACTGTCTAACGGAACCGAAATCTCTTAGGATTTAGTCGAATCGAGGGAATAACCTTATAAAAATATAATGTTATATGTCTTCGCCACAACAACCATTCGATTTATTAAACACTATTGTCTAATTTCTTGCAGATAACAATGTTTGTAACTTTGTAATTTAACACAGTAAAAATATGTTACTTTGTGTTCTAGCAATAGTCTTTTGTTACAGAATGATAAGTATTTTGCCATTGGGATCTAAGCGCAAATATTTGCAAGTACACCGACTCTTCATAAATGTTACGTTGTCACGAAAATTTACATTGCTTATTCAAAATGTATCTTTATAATGTCACGAATATTAATACTTATACTGTATTCAAAATACGTTAGAATTGGATTACGATCCTAGACACATCAGACTTAAAGCAAGGATGTATATAATGATTACCTTCGTTTTTCATGGCGGCGAGTAATTAGGAAGTAGTATGTGCCTGTACCTTCTGTCTACTGGGGCCGGGGTCTCACCTTGCCGTTCAACGTGGCCGACACATTACTCTCCCCTGTCAGGTGACTTGACGTATGCCGGAAGTCGACATGACGTTATACAAGATGATTTAAAGTACAGCGGCTCTATATGAATACACTTAGTGTTTATTTTATATCTCATTAACTCTTATCGTGCGGCATAGTTTTTTTGAGAAAGTTATCCTGAGCGGCGTGTCCCTATACAACATCACCGCCTGTCTCTATGCGGCTCCCGGAAATATCTGGGTCAGGCTAATAGCCTGACCCGGATATTTCCGTTAGCCGCACGGTAAGGGTTAACATGTTTATAGCATAGTGTACGAGAGTTCTGGTGATCGTTCCATAAAGCTATCGTAAGCTAAAATCGACCTTAGGCAATATTTCATCATGACCGTTAAACACTTCCACTGACCCAAACGCCCAAAAGACCTGAGAAGAGAACAAGGCCAAGCTCCACAAAGCCCACACACAGCTCAGTTGTCTTAACTTTCATCTTAGTGCCTTCGTTAGGAGAGTACTAAGGGAAACGTTAAGACATATAAACCTTACAACACCTTTGTACAGTGGATGCATGTTTGTATTCCAAACCTGACACTCATTTGTACATTAAACTTGTTGGAGTCAAAACAATATGAATTAACTGTATAAGATATATCCTCGGTGATACAGACTGTTATATCTACAGGTCCCTGTTTCTTATGACGACCATAGGCTGAGATGATCGAAAGTGCTAGCATATAATATAAGCTTACGACTGGCGTAGCTCAGAGATCGATTTGAAACCGGTGTCATTCGGCACCTGTTCCAAAGCGATTTCTGTGCTGCGATAGTCGTAAGCCAGTAATAATAAAAACAACTCCACAGGGTAGTGTTTTATAAATCACTGGTTCCAAAGCGATTTCTGCGCTACGACAGTCGTAAGTCAATGTTATATTTTAGCACTTACGACCAACTTTGACTAAATCGCGTTGAGGAACGGGGTCCAACACTTTTATTTCTCTTAACACCGTTTGCTAATTCAACCTATGCTGCAACAAACCAGTTTGGGTTCATTTTACGACTTGAGTCCCGATACAACATTTTTTTCAACATTAAGACGTACAAACTTTCATCTTAGCGCTCTCGTTATCAGACCATTACAATGCAAGTTGAAATAGCTTAGGCTTACGAAAGCTTTCTCAACGGGACCGAATCCTTTTGAAATTCATTGGAACCGAGATCTTGACCTGATCAGAAATATAATGTTATGTCTGCCGCCACAACAGTCATTCCGTTTATAAACACTATTGTGTAGAGTCTTGCTGATAACACTGTTTGTAACTTTGTGTTCGAATACAGTAAAAATAAGTTACTTTGTGTTCTAGCAATGGTCTTTTGTTAAAGAGTGATAAGTATTTTGTCATTTTGCATGTTGAAACTTGATATTATTTTGGCATTTAAAAACAAAACAAAACAGTGAAATACTTCTCATGAAATAAAAATTAGCACCAACATTTGCAAGCACATCGACCCATCGATAAATGTTACGTTGTCACGAACAAACACATTCCTTATTCAAGAAATATGTTTATAATATCACGAGTATTAATAAATATATAGCATTCGCAATAAGTTAGTAACGAATTTGGATACCAGACACTGCAGTCAATTAAGCTAAGATGTACATAATGATTACCTTTCTTGGTCATTGTGGCGAGTGTAGCCTGCACCTTCTGTCTATTGGGACCGGGGTCTAACATTGCCGCACCACGTGGCCGACTTTTTATTTTCCCCTGTCACGTGACTTGACGTGTGCCGCAAGTCGACAAGACGTTGCATAAGATGATTGAAAGTACAGTGGCTCTATATGAATATAAATTCTTTGAGGGACTTTCAGAAGTGGTGGTACATAGTTCAAGATAACTTAGATGTCAAGTTCACGACGTTTCGGGGCATATGCTTGCTCCTTTATCAGGTGAATGATACTGTGAGGAGGGTTAGAGTATATATACATGTAGGGATGTGGGAATGGTAATAAGCTCACAATGGTTGTGATTACAAGTATGCAAAGTTTATCCACACATATCTACATGTATATATACTCTAACCCTCCTCACAGTATCATGTACCTGATGCAGGAACAAGCATATGCCCCGAAACAAGGTGAACTTACGAACAAACCAAAAATTGACATCTAAGAAATCTTGAACTATATATGAATATACTTAGTCTTTATTCCATTTGTCATTAGCATATTTGTATCCTAGTGTACAGGACTTCTATAAAGCGTTCCACAAAGCTACCGTAAGGTAAAATCGATCTCAGTCAAAATTTCTCCATGATCGTTGAACACTTCCACTGAATTAAACACTCGAAGGAAGCTGGGGACAGAGCATTGTCTAGCTCTACACAACTTCCATACAGCTCAGATTCTTAAATTTTATCTTAGCGCTCTTGTTGCGAGAGTGCTGAGACGAAAGTTCAAATGAGGAGGCCTGTTTGTATTCCGAACCTGAGATTCATCTGTGTATTAACACTTCAATACATCAATAAAAAATGCATAAAGTGAATGAAAAAATCTTTGATGATACTGATTTTTATATATCTAGGGCCCTGTTTCTCAGAGCAATTTTAAGTGCTAAAGTATAATAAGCCTAAGGTTGTGTCACTGACTGACCACCCGGCCCAGCCATGATTGGTGCAGCAGTGCTGGTACGTGAAATATGTAATTACAGAGATGTTTAGAATCTGGGCCCCGTTTCACAAAGATGTCATAACTTTACGACGTCGTACACTATGTCAGTGGGTTAATGGATTTTGTTTACAAATGCAAAACATCGTTGTAAACTGTAAACTGTAAACTGTTGTAAACAGTTTACAACGATTGATTGGTTTACAAATGCAAAACATCGTTGTAAACTGTGCACTTTCCAAAGAAAAACGAATTTTTGCATTTGTAGAATAAATCCATTAACCCAGTGACATAGGTTAAGTCGTCATAAAGTTATGACGTCTTCGTTAAACGGGGCCCTGGGTTGTGACTTACTGCAATAGGTGAAATGGGATGTAGCCACAGCTCAGTGTTTACATAATGCTTGCCTGTTGGTGCACAATTGACCTTCCCCTAGCATGTTCCTCGAGAATGTCGTTAATTTCACTTGTAAATGTTGGTTTAATGCATAGTGATGGCTTCCCAGGGCTTATAATATAAGACGATGCTACTAGACATAATTAAAATGAAATCAGTATTTCAATAACATTAATTATGTTGTCGTCTATGTTCAACCACACTCAAATCATGGGTTAAAAAATATTTTGGCATTGGAAACAAAACACACTTACCTTTTATGTCAAGCTAATGCAATGTACTCCATTAACTGCCTTCCTTACAATAATCAAATTAAAACTATTGATAAACACAAATAAGTATTGATATCTATACAGTAAATCATTGTACATGGTGACACCTCTATTTTGTTTGAGGACTTGATATAAGCCAGGGTTCTGTTTCACAAAGACGTCATAAAATTACGACGTCATAAACTATGTTACCGGGTAACTGGGTTTGGTCCACAAATGCCAACAACCGTTGTCAACTGTGTTTTTCTTTGGAAAATGCACAGTTCACAACGATTTTTGGCAGTTGTAAGCAAATACATCGGCCCAGTGAATAGGTTTTCCACGTCATAACTTTACGACGCCTTTGTGAAACGGGCCCCAGTCACAGAGGATAGACAATCGTGATATTTAAATTCACTTCAACTGAGTTCACATTGCATACTTCATTCTGTTGGCGAAAGGTGTGATGTATTATTCTGTTTAATGGTATCTTGTTTAGAACCACCTTGTAAAATATATGTTGTTAATAAAGCGTACACATGATGGTTGATCATGTCGTAACCTCCTCATGTTTTTCTCCAGTGGACAGGACATGGTCAGTTTAACGGATGAACATTCTCGACTTGTTTTAACGTGCTCTGATGTTTCCATAATGTATTATCAGTGACATCAAACAGACCCGTTCCATTCCTGTAAAAGGAGTCATTGTTCAAGATTTCTTGGATGTCAACTTCATCAGGTTGTAAAATTGCTTAAATACTCTTCACAGATCTTAACAGGGCACATGTTTACATATAAAGCTGGCTAACATAATCGAATTGTCTAACCTTCCATATTCCATCACATTTCACTTTTGTGTTTTAAAATATTGAAATATCATCCAAAACTGGCTCCCACGGGAGATATCCTTCTATGATATCAAGCAATATCTCCTAGGATATATCGTCACAAACGATATCATTTTATTGTGGCGATATCTCCGGCATGACATCATACCCATTGTCCCATCATTGTGACGTCACAATGAGTATGCAGTGGCATTGTTCTAGCCCACAGCAGCACACAAAAAAAGTCAGTAAACATTTACAAAATAATTGATTAATGTCATCAGATTGACTTTGAATGATAAATAGAATCTCACTTTCTTGTCTACTGATATCAAATATATCAACACTCGTTAATAAAAATTTAAAACTCCTCGGCAAGCCTCGGAGTTTTAAACTTTTATCAACTCGTGTTGACATATTTGATATCAGAAGACACAGGTGCAATTCTCTATATACATGTATTGAAATCATGGCTTAGGTAAAGTAGAACTCTTTTCAAAGTCAAACTTTAACATTAGATCGTTAATTGTAATATTGCTTCCTCCTGCCTAAACATAAACTATGCTTACTTCGCATGTCCGGACACATAGATGACTTGTGCAATTTTTAGGAATCCAAGTTCATCACATTCGCATGGCAGTGTCTTTTTATATTCAATTTCTAGCGCAGTGCCAATGATATTATACTTCACCATTTTGTCATCAACACAAGTATAGCACTTTATATGTTCAGCTGAAATTGGATATATTTAATTTGAAAGCACTAAAAGAAAACACAAAAAGAAGGCACTGAATGTTGATCTAGGCACACTTCTATTTAATGCAATATATGTTGCAATATATATATATACGGACACTTACGGTTTTTACGAAAACCGTCCGGCCGTCCGGATAGCGAAATTTCGGATAACTGGATCGAGAGCTGACGGACCATGTGTACATGTTACTGAACATACACTACAAACGACGAGATTTGGTTCAGACGTAATCTTTAATGAATAAACAACATAGAAAATGGACAAACATGTATAATAATGGTAAGTCCTCAATTAATAAAACACAAAACATAGAAAATG
>JAULCD010083360.1:0-11745 GCA_032361085.1 Calliostoma canaliculatum
AACAAAAAGCACATCTTTAGTACTTGATCCAGTTATAAACCAAGTTTTGATTTAAAATGTTGAAACTTTTGTGATCAATACGGAACGAAGATCCTTCAGAGTCAAAGTCAAACTTCTTTCCATGGTGACCCCAAAAATACGAAACACAAAGAAGAGTAGGCGATGACTATAACACCTGCATTATATGCCAGGAGGGGGGAGGGGGGGGGAGATAAGAATTAGTTGTGTTTCTAACGGTACTGACAGAATATAGCACTACAAATGAAACAAGAAGACAGGGTCATCCCTCACCCGGCCCTCGTTTCCAAGAAAACAGTCAAAAATAAAATTTTAAAAAATTCCAAAATAGCAAAAAGTACCAGTTCACCACTTGTTTGACTTTTATACAAAATTTCATGACAATTTATGGAACATGTTTTGAAACGAAACGCGACGCAGAACCTGTTTCTATATCAGGAGGGGGATAAAAAAATTATTTCAATCTAAATGTTGTGCTGTAGAATTTTTTGGGGTGAGCTTTTAAGTATTATTTCCTTCTAGTCCATTGCCAATTTTATAGATAAATAGAGAAATGTTTGCAGAGATCATTAACATGCTGTTTGCTCTTTTCACTGTAGAACAGAAAGAAAACCTGTAACAGCAAGATTTATTTGGAGAAGAGTTGGAATGTTTAACTTACAGTGGTTTGTTTATTGTATCACATAATAATGAAAGGTTTGTCAAAATATCGATGCTCAATACATACATTATACTTTAGCCAGTCAATAAATACCAAGACACAATTATCATGTTTAGCAGTTTAGAAATTCGATTAAACTGAATGAATAGAGCTGGTGGTAATTAAAGGAGGGTCCCTCCGATAAAAAAAGACAATTTTCTCCAGGGGGGATCAAGAAAAAAAAAGATTACCTAATTTCAGGAGTTCAAACAAATATGACTAGGTTCCGTTTTGAAAAGTTTTTGTAAATCCAAAACATTTTAACTTTAAATCTTAACGATCTCAATACAAGAGCGCAAAGATGAAACTTACGATGTCTAAGCTTAACAACTTAGTGAAACTTGACCCAATAATATATTTCTGGTAAATTAGTAAACGATTTATAAAATAATTTTTTGTAGAATATATAAAAAACACACAATATTTTCGCTAAAAAATATTTTTCAAATATTGCTTTGAAATTATTAAAAATAATTTAAAGATTTAAAAAAGAATATATTAAACCTAGGACATTTTGTTTATTAAAAATTATTGACAATATTTTACAAAAACTTACAACCTTGGTTGAGTTTACTTGTAAACCATAATTCAGGATTTGTGAACGTCAACTGATTTATATGTATATTATGCTTACTCCTTCATCATGTGAATGATAGTTTTAAAACTCGAAAAACATTAACCATCATCTGAGAGTATTCTTGTCAAATTACCTTACTTTTTACAAATGACCTTACTTTTGACAAATTAACTTACATTTAATCTCAAATTATAGGGAAAAAAACAACATAATTAATGCGATCCTGGAATATGTTTGTACATAATAAATGTGTTTTCTTTCTTCACAAAACATTTCTTCACATAAAATCATCATTGCAATTACATGTAGAAGTCATTAACCTTTAAGCACAAATGGAATGATATGTCACTTTTGCACATCCAAACGCCAGTCTATAAATACACTGTTGAAACCCATCCTGTGATTTTAAAAAAAAGAGTTCCTGGAGGACATTCAAAAAATAAATAATCACAGGATAGGTTTTCAGTCACACAAGTTGCCACAATGTTAAGTCTGACTAAAATCAATTCTATGAGCGTTAATGACATTGTGTGATTGAGTTGGGCTTCAATGCTGTTTATCAGTGTTTTCTTTGTCTCACTGTGGAAAGATTTGTTTTAGTTAGGCCAAACAAAAATAAAAATGTTGTGGTTTCGATTACATGTCTATAATATGTTCGGTAGGTCGGTAGGGAATTATTTTTTTTTATTGAAATATTTGTTTTCCTGATATAAAATTTGAATCCTTAAAGTGCTGATTGAATTTCAGCCAGTATTAAAACTGTGACCACCTTGTGCTGTTGAAAACCTATCCAGTGATAATTTGTTTAAAAGAGCTCCTGTAGGAGCTCTTTTAAACAAGTTACCATAGGATAGGTTTTCAACAGCCTGTATCAGTTGAAATTTGATTACTAAAATGAGCAATGTAATGTGCTCTGCACTTAGGGTTAATAAGATAAAATAGGTTTTCAGCTGCAGTAGATGTTATTTTTTGTCATTCTGATAATAAAAAGGTTATGTTCGGCACAAATATTGTAGGCAAGGTGGGGTAATCACAACAACCACAACATTTTTTAAATTTGGCCTTATCTTACTATGGCAAAGTTAATGAGAAAAACCTGCATTACCAATGTGGTTATGTGATGCAGTGAAACCTGCGAACTTTGGCTTGGTGGGATTTGAATAAACAACCTCCTGATCCATAGTTTAGTGGGATAACTACATTTTCCCATTTTAATGTCCACATTCTAATCAAAATAGGCTGTTGAAAACAAATTACAACAGGATAGGTTTTCAATAGTAAAAAAAGATCACAGTTTTAGTGAGTGAATGTGTTAGCTTGGGCTTCATTCTGTTTTACAAAAATTTCAGTTATATCTTGGCAGCTTTTTATATTGCAGGAAGAAATCCTGCATCACTAAAGTGGTTATGTGATGCAGTAAACCTGTGAGCTATGGCTGGTATCTGTGAACCAAGAGTATGACTGTGTTACAACATTTCTCACTGTCTTCACATCGTATTGAAAGATTTCCAATACAAAGAATGACACTGAGCTTCCCTAGGTGGGATTCAAACCCCGACTACCTAGGCCATAATCCAATACTGCACTATCCCACCCACTGGTAAAGGTAAAATTTTAAAACTAAATAGAACATATATTGAATTGGTAAACCCCAAAATTACCATCAATCATATTGAAAACAACTAGGACCCCATTCCTCAAAGCGATTTTAGGCTAAGTTGAATTTTTAAATAATGTCCTGTGGAGTCGTTTTTTACCTTAGGCTTACAACTGTCATAGGGCAGAGATCGATTTGGAACCAGTGGCGAATGGCACCGGTTCCAAAGCAATCTCTGCGCCACGACAATCGCCAGCAAGGACACTGATTTTGTAAATTTGTTGAGTCCCTTTGGAGGCAAACGTAAATATTTTTGCATCCCTTGTCAAAGTCTATGCGTATGGGACGCAGGACTTTGCGTCCGGTAAACCCCTGATATGAGAAAACAACTATTATTAAGTGGAAATGATCTTCTTCAACCCGAAGACTTGACATTTATGATTTTAAAGGTTTTAAAGAATTTTCAAATTGTGCATGTCTAATCCGATTAAAACCATAGATCAAGATTTCTTGTGTATTTGTCACAACGTTTTTTGTGCTAATTATTTGATTGCATAGTAGTGACAATAATGTAACTTCCTCATCGACGAAAATACGGCGAATGTGTCCAGGATGTGCATTGTAATGCAATTGAAATATCATTGCCTGGAGTGAACAGGATGGGATAAATGAGATTGAACTTGTAAGTGCTTAAACGTGTCGAAGACTAAATTTGTTGTCCTGTCGAATTAACATTGTGACAGTATTGGGTTTGATTGTTTGTTTGTTTGTTTGTTTGTTTTTTGTTTTTTGTTTGTTTTTGTTTGTTTTTTTGAACCACGGTATAATTTCAAATTTAGGTAAAAAAAACAAAACAAATGTTGTGGTTCCGATTACATGTTTCTAAAATTTAAAGTAGGTCAGTCAGAATTTTTTTTTATTGAAATGGTTTTTTCCTGATATCAAGTTTTAAACCTCAAAATGCTGAATTGAATTCAGCCAGTCTTAAAACTGTGACCACCTTGTGCCATTGAAAACCTATCATGTGATAATTTGTTTAAAAGAGCTCCTGTAGGGGCTTTTAAAACAAATTATCACAGGATAGGTTTTCAACAAAAACTAAAATGAACAGATGTTGTGCTCAGCACTTTAAGGGTTAATCAGATAGAATAGGTTTTAAGCTGCAATTGATGATATAATGTTATTTTTGTCCTTATGAAAATAAAAAAAGATAGGGTCGATACCTATGTTGTAGGGAAGGTTGGGTATTCGGAACCATTTGGCCTTAGTGTATTACGTTTTTAAGGGTTTATGTAGTTTGAAGCACAGCGTTTGTCTATACTTGTCACTATAAGTTTGCAACAAGATATCGACGATCCAGCTTCATATACATCGTCCAAGAAAAAGTGATTTTTAGCTTGGATCAAAGAAAATGTTGACATGTGAAAATAAAACTTTACACAGATGTATGTGCATACAATAACACTTCGTTATTTTATTGTTTTCAATGTCGACTTTGCGTATTTATGTCTAAACTGTGCAAAATAGTGGTTTTTAAGTTCCGGTTTTTGTTGAAAAGCAAACTAGAAAGATTATTTCTTCACTTGAATAATCGACTTTAATGACATTCATTACTACCTTGAAAACAAATCTTGACAAATTGTTAGAAACTTTAATTCACAACTTTAACTACAGTAATATGCTCATACAATTACACAGCTTATCTTAAATGCATGTATTTCTCTATGTACTAAAAGTTCTTTTGGATTTATTGTTTAGAATTAATTAGTTGGTTATCAAAGCATAAACGAGGTTTTTATCAACTATTTCTCATTTGACTATTAACTTGCAGGTTTTAATCCACTTCTCAATTACTCAAGTTTTTTTTTGTTACACATTTTTTTCCTACATATCTATAGTTTTACACCACCTAAGTAAATAACACCTCTCGTAATTATTGTGTGTTATCATGTCTCGTAAAAAAGTTTATTGGATTTCAAAATAAAATAAAAAGTGAAATGTTATCTCCCAAATTTCTAGATCATTTTTTATTATTTATATGACAGGATTGATAACTTTGTAAACACAAATTGGCTTTTAAAATAATGACGTACATGCCATGTATAGGGTCCGGACATCTAACGACTCACACTAAAGGTGGTAAATGTATTTTCAGCTCAAAACGAACAAAATCTAGTGACGAACATGTTCATAACAAGGGTTGCGACAACAACATTGCGACATTAATGAATGGAAGCTTGCATGCGCGTTTAAAATAAAAATGTCGAGGAACTGATTATGTTTGGAATGCTTGCCACAATTCTAGGCAACACGCACATTCTACTGCACCCGCCTTTGTCTTTAACACGTCTTCCATCTAAGATGGTTTTAAGGATGTTGTTTGGGTGACAAGCTTAAAAACACCAAAGCTAGAACATTGTTGGAAAACAATCATAAAATAAAACATTACCAAACGCAGAATATGATTACAAGATTCATATTGGTCCTTACCATCAACAACGGTCGCTTCCTATACTTATAACTGCTTTCCTACATCATCACAACAATGTACGTGTTGTACGGACACCGGAGAATGTCTGTGACTCTGACGGCAGTAAACAGGTGCCCTGTCATTGGCACTATACATGTTGAAATGGCTTCCATCAGAAAAGAACAATTTCCAATTGATACACTTACCATGTTTGACATTGCGGCACCAACCAAATCTGTTGAGAATAATATTAAAACGTCAAGGCCTTCCAAC
This sequence comes from Calliostoma canaliculatum, assembly GCA_032361085.1. Taxonomy (NCBI): domain Eukaryota; kingdom Metazoa; phylum Mollusca; class Gastropoda; order Trochida; family Calliostomatidae; genus Calliostoma; species Calliostoma canaliculatum. The sequence goes on from JAULCD010083360.1 coordinate 5,636, forward strand.
AAAGGGGCGTGTATTGGTGGATACTAATAGTGGCACAACTCGTCTGACACTAAAGATAAACACCTTCTTAGTTAATAATTAACGATGTTATGGTAATTAATGTTTAACAAATGATACGTTTTTTCCTTCCTTCCTTCCTGCTACTTTCTTATTCATGCCGAGCACAGACGTTTCAGGCTTTAGGGCCCCGTTCCAGAAAGTTGATTGTGAGTGATTTTTGAAACCATGTTCTGTGCAGTTGTTTCTTATCATAGGCTTACAACTGTCGTAATGCAGAAATCGATTTGGAACCGTTGCCAAATAGCACTGGTTCCAAGGCGATCTCTGCGCTACGACAATCGAAAGCCATTTTTTCTATTTTAGCACCTACGATCGACTTTTTAAGAGCATGTTGAGCCCATATGTCATCACTGATTGTTAGTTATTTACACATGCACCGTTCACAAATACATTGCCTTCAGGTTCAATGACGTCTCTCAGATCGTACACTTTGATCATTTTCTAGCATTGGCGTTTTAGATGTGAGTACAGTCAAGCCTTTTAAGTAACCTTTTATGATTTGCACATTTTAAACTGTTGTTTATTGTATGGACACTAGTTTCAAACTAGTTTTCGGTGAAGATGCTTGTCTCCTGAACAACTTGACAAGTGTTTTACGGAAAGACCGTCCGAACGCACAGTAAAACAGAAAATTTGCAGAACAGTTCAAGATCACCAGTAAAGCTGTCACCTTTGGAAGATACTTTGTGGAGCCGATCGCTTTCTCCGCAGCTGTTGTTACATGGGTGACGATTGACGTGGTTATTATGGCCACATTGATGACTGCAAGATTGAATCCATCCCTTCTTCCTGACTGACGGGTGATTCGTCTATTAGCAGAGACAATAATGATAATGTTACAAGCAACAAGAATCACCAGTGGAATAATAGCTCTGAACACCAAAGTACAATATTTGTCATAAATTTTGTAAAATAGTGATCCATAGAAGTCTGAAACAGTATCTGATATCCATGTCATGTTAAGTTCCGTGTTCCAAGAGAGCTCGCGTTTATACATCACCCAATAAGGAACATTGTAAAGAACACAGAATATTAGGATGACCAGTATACTCATGTTGATAACAGATTTATTATTGTAGATTAGGCATCGAAGAGGTTTGGCCAAAGCAAAAGCTCTCTGACATGCAATAAGTGTAGTGAAGTAGATTTCAAACATGTAGCATGTCATTAGTAACGGATAAGTAATAGTTTCTAAACCGTTCTTGATTAGAACCAAAGATCGTGGTAATCCGCTGAATAGTTTCAGTATTCGATCTGTAAATAAGAGAACAAGCAAAGCAATGTCCAGGAATGTGAGGTACTTGAGTAGACGAACTCCAGGCTCTGTCTTCTCAAGCTTGGTCAACACCACAGCTCCGAGGATGTTCCCGCACAGACCGAGTACAATAAGTCCACTGAGAACAGCAGCAAACACATCCAAAGTCATCATGGTTGAGGACAATAGTTTCCAAAGTTTTCCTTTAAAATGTTGTTGATGTCAAAAAGAAGTTATTCTTGTTTGTACGATACTATTTGTTACATATTACTAAATTTGACAAACATTTTCCGCTCATCCTCATTGAAACAAAACAGAGAAATATGATGGTTTTTCCCAAATGACAAATAGGAATATGTTAAATATTAACCCTTAATTTTTTGAATCTAATTTTCTAAATATTCTGCCCAAAATGAGCTGTTTAAACCCTGTCCTGTGGTAATTTGCTTAGAAGGGCTCCTGTGGGAGCTCTTTTAAACAAATTACCGCAGGACAGGTTTTTAACAGCACAAGGTGAGATCAGTTAAAAATTCTACTAATTCCTATTTAGCACTGTAAGAGTTAAAAGTTCTCGGGTAACCGTATTGACAAACCACTTATGTAGGGAATAGACACATGTCCGTTTGTAATTATCTGCATGTCGTGGTTTGTTAAGATGATCTATTTCCTGCAATTAGCCAAAGCTATCACCAGAGCACTTCGATTTTTTTCTGGCAAACATACAGAGAGTTCCATAAACTAATGCATATCGCTAACCACCACGATTTTGTACAATACAAAGATTTTTCCTTTAGATTTTAAATCTGCACATGATAATTGTGATAAAAAATTGCGCCTGATTTTATGGCATATTCTCATCTATCAGCACTCTAGATCTGTGGAGATGTAGTATTGGTTATGTTGTATTTTATGTCCAGTTATGTTACTAGGGGATTTCAATGCTAGAACAGAAACATTGTGACTATGTGCATGCAGTTTCCAAACCCATTGCTGTGGACTATCTACCACAAGAGTTATGTGAATACGCTGATGATACTTAAGAAATGGAATATAATAATATCTCACCGAGTAGACCAAATATGCATGTAGATATAAAGAATGTGAATCACCCAGGATATAAACTTATACAGTTGTGTAAAAATAACAGTTTGTACACTGTGAATGGTTGAATGAGATCTGACAATGGACTTGGAAAACTTACATGCAAAAATGCAAGCACAGTAGATTATATGGTGTGTTCAGCAAAAGTGTTCCCTTGCATTAATAACTTTGATGTTCTTGATTTTGACCCACTCACGTCAGATATACATAACGCGATATATGTACAGTTGTCTACTTGTACCACGTGTGTGGGTGAGGATGGAGGTCGGTGTGACCCAACAACAGTTGACAACAACAATGGGGTGCGCGAGGTCAATAAAAAGTGGGTCTCAAGATATAAGGAACGTTTTAAAGAATCATTCAGTAATGACACAATAGATAAAATAAAGACTGATATTTACCATATTTTAGGAACAAACGCTCCCGAAGGTGAAATCAACGCTATTGTTGGTGATTTAAACAAAAGGTTTATCGATATAGCTGCTTGTACATTTAGCCCTGCCACCAGCAGACCAGTGACACAGCGAAAAAAGGGAGACCGTGTAAAATTGAACGTGGTATAGATAATGTTTATAATGAGTACTTAATCAATGCAAATGATGCTGTAAAGGATTTATTGGTTGTGCTATTGAACCTTATTTTATACACTAGGCATTTTCTAGAGATATAGTTGAAATGAATAATGTAATTCAAATGAACCACACAATTATCGTGGAATAAGTTAATTGAGTTGTGCTGATGAATTATTTTCCTCTATCTTAAGGGCCCAACTTCGCATCTCCCAAAACACGCCCTCGTATGTGGGCCCGCATTTATATACTGCCTGGAACTATTTGAGTTTTTTAAAAGAAAGTTTCTTCAAACAATTATTTAGCTGAAAATGTCGCCCCGCATGCTCAAAAACCCAACGGGACATGGGTGGAAACAATTCAAAACAAGTTTAAACTATATGGTTTAACAATAGGGGAGATATCAAAGAACTATTCTGTTATTTTATTATAAATATTTGTTATTCACATACCGAAGGCGTGTTTTGGGTAATGCGAAGTTGGGCCCTGATTTTATGTATCTTTGTTTATATGTCTTATCACATTATTTCCATCAACTGTACAATTCATTTAGCTAAATTTTGGTATTAAATGGTTTTTAAAAGGTATTTACTTGTCAATTATTTTTTCAATTTGACTTTAAGTTTGTTTAGTTTCGAATGAGGGCCCACTTTGCGCGTGAAAAGACGGCCCATCTGGTAAAATAGGGACTTTATCGCCGAACCACGGATAATGCAATATCGCACAAAATACATTGCTTTTGTGACATTTTCAACAAGGCAGCTGCGTGCTTTTGTAAATCTGTGATTTATGAAACAAGATTCATATATATTGAAATTCATCAACAAATTCTAGATCATTACCATTTATGTTAAATTGCTTTTTTTTGTATATTTCTTATAACCCCCAATAATCATTACCTTGTTTTTTTTCTAGATTCACTTTAAGATGCCAGATTCTGCAATAATTACTAAACGTGTTCAAATTATGCTGCATGTCGTTGTGTGTTTTGGAAATTAAAACGGTTTCATCAGCATATAATATACATATTAAAACAACAGCAATATCCACATGCATGTTAAATGTATCAGAATCAAACTGAATATGCCTACAAATTTTAAGAAAAATGGAAGTCTTCAAGATCATTTAAAACAATGCTAAAAGTATTAGTGAAATTTTTTCACCTTGTCTCACGCTTAAATTACAGGGGGAAAATCAGAAAGAATTCCATTAACTTTAACACATGACTTAATATCTTTATACATATAAAAAATTCTTCGAAAACACTTACCACCAACACTATATTTTACAATCTTTCTCCACAAACTAATTCTTCACACACAATCAAAGGCTTTGTCAAAATCAACAAATGTACAAAACAACTTTTGTTTTTTACATTTAAGAACATCTATTATACAGTGAAGAGTAAATATGTGATCTATCGTAGTGGAAGTTTTTCTGAACCGGGTTGTGCCTGTGATAGGATGTTAGTATTTTCACAAAAAGTAGAAATTCTATCACTTAAGATAGAGGAAATTATATCACCAGCACAACTCAATTAACTTATTCCACGATAGTTGTGTGGTTCATTTGAATTACATTATTCATTTCAACTATATCTCGGAACTATATCAACGGGACATGGGTGGTAACAATTCAAAACAAGTTTAAACGTATATATTTTAACAATAGGGGAGATATCAAAGAACTATTCTGTGATATTATTAAAAATATTTTTTTATCCATGTAATATTGTTCAATTCATATGGTTTTATAAAGGTTTTTTTTCTTGTGAATGTTATGTTGAAAATTAAATACTTCTTTATTTACGAGACGCTTAGTGTTGTTAAAATGAGGTGTTAGATAGACATTTATTTTCATATAATTATATTTCATAAGATCAGGGCCCACCTTCGCATCTCCCAAAGCACGCCCTCGTATGTGGGCCCATACTTACAAAATGCCTGAAATTATTTGAATTAATTTTTAAAGTTTTTTAAAAAAAATATTTAGCTGAATATGTGGCCCCATTCTTAAAAAACACCCAACGGGACATAGATAGAAATAATTCAAAATAAGTTTCAACGTATATATCAACAATATAGGAAATATTATCAAAGAACTAGTCTGTGATATTATTAAAAATATTATTCCATCCATATAATATTTATCTGTGATATTGACAGTATCATTAAAATTAGCTGTTGGACGGAAAATTGCTTTCACATAATTATTTTTCATGAAGTCAGGGCCCACCTTTTTTATGCTTAGATAAAAAAATGTAGCCCCACGTTTAAAAAGAAAACAATATCAAAATGACAAAAATGGAGAAAAAAAATATTCAGAATGAAGATCAGCGTATATTTCAACAATAGAGGTAATAATGTCAAAGAACTATCCTGTGATATTATTAAAAAAATAAGTTTCAATCCATGCCATATTTATGGATTTCATATGATTATATAAACTTGTTTTTGGCTGTTAATAATGCTATGTTGAAAATTAAATACTTGTTGAACCCATATTTATTATGAGATGCTCAGTGTCGTTGACATAACATGATAAGATAAAGTTGTTTTGGTTGTGAATGTTATGTTGAAAATTAAATATTTGTTGAATACGAATTTATCTGTAATATTTACAGTATCATTAACATTAGCTGTTGGACAGAAATTTATTTTCATATAATTTTATTTTACTAAATCAGGGCCCACATTCTCATCCCCCTAAACACGTCCTCGCATGTGGGCCCACATTTACTAAATGCCTGAATTTGTTGGTTTTTAAACCTTACAAGTTGACATTGCGTGTGGATAGAAACTAAAATTTATTTCAATTTTTCGTGTAGAAATATCAGCCCGACAACACATTAATGTGATCAACATTGTCATTCGATGAATACGCAACTAAGAAAAAAAACAGCTCTGCTTACTGCGCATTGCGTAGAGTTACCTCCCTTCCTTTATCGCGAGCCACTGATAGTCTGATAATGCTATTTCGCCTTTACAAGCGAGACAATTTTTCGGCGCATTTTACGAACGCTTCGTTATAAAATCGCCGAGATTCATTTTACCTATTCTCGTTTGTATCCCTCAGTAATGGGGCAATAATGTTATTTATTGATGTAATCATGTCATTTATTCATG
>JAULCD010083470.1:0-11743 GCA_032361085.1 Calliostoma canaliculatum
GCGGAGGACAGAGAGAAATGGCGTGAGCTGGTTGCCAGATGCAGTGATGCCCCTACGGTCGTCTCGACCACGGGATAAGAAAGAAACTATTAAATGTATTTCTAATAAGACAAATTACTTAATAATATCCAGTCTCATACACATTTCAGCAAGTATATACATACCAATATATGCGAGTCAGCAGGAGTAATTAACAAGTTGGACTACAAATCATTTAAATTCTGTAAATATTTTGGTGTCCGACTGCTTTGCTATACTGACACACCTCTGTGAATTATTTAATAACAATTCATACAAAGCAAATGGCTACTTACATTCACACAAAATAAAATAAATAATGAGTTAACAATATAATTAATTCTTATTTTCTTCGCGAAACTTGATTATCTATTCCAATTCTAACGAGTCAAACTCTGTGTAAACATGCGCAGTTGTATGCACGAATTACTATCCCAAGTCTCCTTAATATGATATCCAAGATGGCGACCAAAAATGGAGTCGGGGGAGGGGCAATCTCATTAAAACCAGTCCTACAGCGGCGTTGCACATTCTCCACTCTTCATGTAGGATCTGATAGTTACCTGTAGAAGGTCGTGTCCAACTGACCTTTCAACGACAATTCAATTTCAACCAATCGGATTAAAGCTTTATTCGGTTTTGGCTATAAGAATTCAAAAGCGTAAGCCACGCCCCGCTGCTTACACGATCGTGCCAGCGGCTCGCTGATTGGTCGCTTCATAGGTGACTCTTAGATCCTACATGCAGAGTGGAGAATGTGCAACGGCGCTGTTAGACTGGTTTTAATGAGATGGAGGGAGGAGCAGGCGCACTGGAAGCTGTGTAGTTATTCCTTTGTTTTTGTCTCTCATGACAAGAGTGAGGTATTTGCCTTCCTTTTCTCTATTGATCATGTGAGTATACAAGGCTACATGTACGAGTCAGGGTAGATAAATTTAATAGCATTAGGCTGGAATTTGGACATTGAAGCAGACAAATGTTGGGCTCAGCATTTGAAAAGTTGCGAGTTGAAGTTTGACAAGAGTGTTATTACCATGAAGGGCTGTTACCCTCGTTATCATGCCACATCACAACCGACTTGATTTTGCCAATTTTCTGCGGCGTGGTGAGAACAAACCAGTTCTCTGCCCCTTTTGTGAAGAGTTTTCGCTGTGGATCTGCCAGCATGTGCTTCACACTCTGTTTGTACCTGGAGCGCAGGTATAGGAACACATTGGCTGTGGTGCCAGCTTGCGGCCACCAACCTGTCACCACACATATCAGATACACATACTTGTCACTGGGGTCATTGTCTCGCAACATCGTCATCCCAACCTGAAATAGGTAAAAACAGTTTAAATGCTGTAATTTCTTTTCTTTTGTTTTACAAGCTATAATGAGATTATTTTTTATTAGTCTGAACTGAAGCGTTTGGAGTTAAAACATAGGATCCTTGAAAGTTAAAAAATGTGTAAAATGTTATTTTTTTGGTAAAGTCTACATTAAGACGTACAAATGCTTTAAACCTACGTTGCAAGCTACCTACTGTAATTTCAAATGGAAAGAAAAAAGTTTAAACAAATGACAGGTTATGATCTGACCTGCGCAATTACTTATTGGTTTCAATATATTCAAGTGATATTGCCATATAGAAACGAGGAATAGGCCTCAATGGGCTGAAATGTACGTCTGAGTGTTAATTGGTTTATTAAAACATTGTTTTTACTCAAAAACATATGTTTTAGCCTACATTCAGCATCAGAAATGTTTTTATTCGTCAGAAAAGGAAGTGGGGGACAAGGCATTGAGATAATATACCAACACAAGCAGATAATTAACAGGCTGACCCACCAATGATGATGCATAGTATAGACGGACCACATGAACCGAGGTTGGTTTACCTAGTTTGCACAGAACAAATAATACTTTTAAAACCCAACGTATTATCAATCTCAACCACTAACAACAAGTGTTCTACCAAACAACATGTGGGCAAGAGGAGAATCGATGTGCAATTGAACATACAGACATTAATGTTAGTATCTCAGCAAGAAACAACCAAAAATACTGAATGTGCAAATGAAATACCAAATAATATAAAGTTGAGATTGGTTAGTAACACTAAAGATTAATACTGCTAGTAAAAACAAGAATGAATCACATTCATCAAGTTTATTGCTAATTAATACACAAAGTTTTTGTTCACAAACAGAGCTCATTAATGCCGAGTGCTAGCAATTTGTTGTGCCACGTCGAGAGGACCGAATTGCTGTATTAAACGTCTTCAGTCTCTAAGTAGAGTGAAGCAAAGACAGATGTTGACTTAAAAAAACAGCCCTCCATAATAGCATGCAGTGAGTAGTTACCATGGAGGTCGAGAGTGGACATAAGTCCTTGTGCTGCATACGCCTGAAGTACACTCCCAAGCCTGCTGGTATGGAACTGGCGAGACTTGGGAGATCCAAAAGTGGTCAATTAGAAGCTAAAGACCTGTAAGACGAATCATCCACTCTGCAGGAGACGGTGGAAACAGGGCGTTGGCGATCACATCTGTTGCTCCTAGGATGTGATGAATTCCAACACTCATGAGATCAAAGAACTGGAATCACAGGGCTAGGAGATCAAGCAACTGAGCCAATTCCAATTTGTTAATGAAGTGAACGACTATTCATGAGCCATGTTCGACGGAGAAATTGTTTCCAGAGATGAATGGCACGTATGACTGCCTCAAACTCAAGCAAGTTAATGCGTTTCCCCCTTTTCGCCTGACAACCACAATCTGGCAGTCTGGTCGTCATTAAAGTGTGCTCCCCAGCCCTCTACAAATTAGGTGCAATATGAACAGCGGCACGCTCATATAGACACCGTCGCAAACATTCCACGGCTGGAGTCACCACTCCAGATGACGACATGGACGTGCAGGCAGCGGCAAGCAATGTTTCGAAAATGGCAGATGAGGATATTGAAATATCTGCAAGTGACAAAGCTGTGAGCAGGTGAGATCTTGTGCAAACCCCAGCAGACCGAGAAGTTCCTGCCACTGACGTACTGTCTCCAGGGCACGCAGGAACTCATGCATGCTGCTGATGTACTGTCTCCAGGGCACGCAGGAACTCATGCATGCTGCTGATGTTTTGTCTCCAGGGCACGCAGGAACTCATGCGTGCTGCTGATGATCTTGTCCCATCGGTCTTGGGGGACAACCAGGTTGACTGCCATCTTGAAACAAATTCCTTTGTACTGTAGATTTTGGGTTCGAGACAACTCTGAACTTTTATAGGTTGAATAGGTTAGGTCAGGGCATTACCGGTCATTAGTTTACACTTTTCTCTTTAAGTAGGTAGCTTGTTAGGTATAGGTATAAAGCACTTGTGCCACTAAATGTAGGCTAAAACCTCTCTTTTTCAAACCTGTTACAATGCACAACAATTATCTTTTGTTGGTAGTTGTCCAATCTGGCTTTATGAATGTACACAAACTGTTACAAAGGATAAATGAAGACAATATGCTTCAACACAATTAAGTATAAAAGTTTATATATTTATTGATAACGAAACAATTTTAACATTAACTTTTTGTTTAGGATTGTGGAATAATCACCAAGAATTACAGGCCAAAAGGTTTGTAGATTTGAATTCTGAGGTTGAACAATATCATTAATTATGAAGCCAGAATGCAACAATGTGTCTTTTTTAACTTCATAATTACTATTCAAAGCTTGCAGTTTCCATAAAAAGAAGAAGACAATGGTAAAATACTCGTCATGAATATGTCAACTTGTTGTATGGTTATGTCAAATGTTTTGGCATGTATATAGCAATTTTCTTTCCACTTTTGGATTATTATGTTTGGGTACTTGTAACAGATAATAACTCTGTACGTTCCTCACTCTTGATATATTGATACATTGATACATCTTGACTCTTGATACATCTTTTGTGAACTAATTAAGCCATTAGATTCTTAAATACCATCAAAGTAGAAAGGGAGTATTGAAAGGTTTTATAAAGTTCTGCTGTGGAAAGGAGTACCAACACCAAATTCAGTTGAAATTAAACTTGTTGTCATGTAAACACAAAAAATATTCTATTTAAAAATCAAAACCTTTCAAAAAGCACTCGTTCACCTATCTATGTGTCAAGTTTGGTGAAGAAATAACAAATGATTTTAATTTTTTTGCTACGGAAAATAGGAACAACATCAAATTCAGTCAAAGTCAACCTTGTGGCCATCAAAATAAAAAAATAAAATAAATAAAAAGCACCTGATTTATTTACCTGACAAATTTTGCTGAAAAATATTGAATGGTTTTCAAGTTCTTTTCCGAAAAAGACAAATTTGCTCGGACAAAGTCCTTTTTAATACTCCCCCGCAAAACAAGTTGCGGGGAATAAAAATGCTGCTGCAGGCTTTCCTTCATAAATAAACTGATCGATGCGGGAATACTACCCTTAAAGCGCTGAGAGCAACATTTGTTCACTTTAGTTTCCAAATTCCATTTTGACTATGCTGTTTAACACAATGTGGGCAAAATTGTATGTTCTACTAAAATGAATTCAGCACTATAAGGGTTAAAATACTGATGGAAAATATTCTAATCCAACTCACTCACCTTCTTGGCGTCATTCTTGTCTTGTTGTCTTGCCCAGGACAGGAGGACAAAATAGACTAACCACACAGAAAGAATAGTCATAATCACAACAGGGTTGTCAAAGAAAGTGAGGAAGAGGGCGGCATCTTTAAGAGGATCCACAGTGTTAGGAGCCACAAAGAAGCCCCCAGAGAAGACGGTCAGATGGTCACACAGGCAGTACAACTCCTCCAGATTGGAAAACTTGCTCACCTGTCACAAACAGTCATACTTCAGTCTAGAACTACTTTAAATGGCATTTAACAATTGATGGGATAAACGAGGAAGATGGTTTTATGGATAAACTGTGAATCTGTTTAAACCAGACTCTGTCTAGTCTAGATAATCTGGACTTTTAATTCCTTCAGTCCCAATAAATACCAAGTTTTCATTTTATTATTAGCTACATCTGTCTAAGCTAGACTTTTTGAAAAACCAATCTTTTGCCCCGTATCAAGCTAATCAGGTTTAGACGAAATAAACAGTACATAAATTTTCAATCACAATGAATTCAATTTTTTGGTGTAGACATACCAAAAGTTCCACCCAAAAGGTCGCATCTATTGTCGAAAGGTTGCTGTTCATTCATAAAACCATCTTTATTGAATGTACTTCATTATAGCTTTATGAAACACTTTTATAGTGTACTCCTCAAAGCATTAGTGGATGTCATTGTTTCCATCACAAAGTAATTAACCTACCTCACAGCCCGTGGTATTCCACACCTCAATGTTTTCATCCCAGTACGTGCAAGAAACTTCATATGTTGCCACTGAAACGTTAATGGTTGAAACACTCGCCCCTCCAGAGTCAAGAGGCTGACCAACATTGACTTTGAAGCCAACAGTGTAGAAGGATTCATTGATTGTAAGCTTGGGTATGATGATCAAGTGTGGATCCTGTGTCATGTTGCCTAATGTCAACAGAGAAGATGTTGGAATCGGTATATCATGGCCATAGGTTAATATTTCTTGCACAGAGATATTGGTATTTGCTTTCACCAAAGCTCTGAGAGTGAGCTTTTCATTAAGCGAATTGAGTTTAATGATGGTTGATCTGTTGTTGGAGACATTCATGAGGCGACTGTCCGAGTAAACAATTTCGTTGTTTTGAACACTCACATGTACCGTATAGTTGGACGTGCTTACTGGTCCAGCAAGAGTTGTCACTGCAAGCAGATACAAATTCTTAGCCTTTTACATCCCATGCATAGCCTGTACGATGATATGTTAGTTTATTTTAACCTTACCTAACAACACAAAATAGATAAATGATGCCCCTTCTGATCTATGGCATACAATGTATGCATGCCTTTAAAAAATAAAACCGGGTTTTATATTTCTTGGTAGTTCAATCATTACCCTGAGTCTCTGCAAAATATACAGGTCAGACTGCCTGCAATTTTGAGTGACACTAATTGGGATGGGCAAAATCATTAAAACTTCTGGAACACACCCCTCAGGATAGATAGCTAATTCAAAACAATGCCACGTGGTAAGTAGTATTGTAGCTAAAGTGTGCAAGCCAAATGTCAATTTCAATATCCAATTTCCAACTCCTGTGAGAGGTTGAAAACTTATCTTAGAGTAACCTGTTTAAAAAAGCTCCCTAAAGAAGCTTTTTTCAAGAAATAACCACCGGATAATATTTCAACTGTATAAAGTTATAACAGTTTTAGTCGGAAAATTTTAACTACTCTAATGGTAACGGAAAATATTTACAGTTAGTTTTGATGTGGATGCCAGCTGGTTGTGGAAGATTGGTCAACTGTATCTTGTTTCCAGCATCCCTTGATTTCAACAGCACATTGACCACTGGCATGTTGACGGAGGCTGCTGATGCATCCCAGACATAGGGGTTGTTAGACATTACCTGGACCTACAGAACAGTCACATTAAACTGTAGCAAGCATTGGATAACTGAACACCATGCTATTTATACAGCTATGTGTAATACCAGAAAGTTAGACAACTTAAATTACTACAAATAATTTTACATAAAATATGAAATTTAAAAAAATATATAAATATACTCAAACTAATAATTATATTTTTATGTTCATCAAATTCTGAACGAGTAAGTGGGGTGCCTGTACTTCATGATCAGCTACGTGACAATTAACAAAATTAGTTTTCTTACAACAGAGGTAAATCGCAGAAAGAATCACAAAATTTAAACCATGTCACAATGAGATAACTGTTGAAAATGTGAATGCAATCTCGCATTACTAATTTGGCTATGTGATACAATAAATCCTGTAAGCTTCTGTTGGTACTTACACCAAAAGTGAAACTGTGGCACCATCGCACTATGTACTCAACACACAAATTTTTATCCAGCACAAAGAATTTGAATAAATGACCTGATTCATTACACAAGACATGGTCTTTAATATCCTCCGCTGTAATGTTTTATGTTTATACTTGAGCACAAATTTGTAGTACTAACTTTATCATAGCATAGTTCCCATTTTCATTCCATTCAGGCATTCATGTCCGTAAGCCAAATATAAAAGTATGTTTTCTTATCCATCCCTGTTTTTGGGAAAACAAATCCCCATTGGAGATTCTATTTTTCTATTTTCTGAAGCCACATGCCAAAATTGATTTTCCTATCTGCAACAGTTTTTGAGAAATTTATTTCCCATTATTTCAGATGGACAAACGGATCTCAAATCTATATACTATTTCGCGACGTGTAATATTAAAATTAAACTTAGACAAAACAAAATGAAGTAAAAATATTTTAAGTGTTCATATGATTCTTCAATCAAGACTTTTCAAATTTTGAGTCTTTTGTTACGATAAAAACATCTACTTTGCCATGTTCCTAGGATCATATGTATAACTTGTATTTCATATAATATATATGTGTTCTTTAGAGTAAAAACGATGTTTTAATAAGCTTACATTCAGATGTACAAATGCTTATCTGTGTAACTACTTACCTGACAGTAAAATGTAAATGAATGTAAACATTATGTAAACAAATTAATATACACAGTCTTTTAGCCCAGGGCACTAGCAATTTGTTGTGCAACGACAAGAGGATCAAATCGTTGGATACCTGCCACATCTTCAGTCGTCAGGTCTCTCAAGTAGTGGGATGCATAGACCAATGTAGAATTCCATTCGAATTCCAAAAGCAGCCCTCCATAACAGCCTGTAGTGAGCAATTACCAAAAAAGGTAATGCGAGCACTGAATTCTGTCGAAGGTAATGGGAGCACCGAATTCTGTCGAGACGTGAAGAGAAAGGAGGATCCAGTCATTGTGCAGCATATCCTCTGAGGATGACAGCCCGCAGTCAATAGGAGATCGTATTCTGACTTAGAAGTAACCCACAAAGAAATAAACATGCGACAAAATTACCATAGTCGTTGTTCGAAGTATTGAGGATATGTAGAACACACACTGGACATAGGACGAGATTAGTGCTGTCGTACGGACCAAAGATGGCGGCGTGTGGTGGATTGTTAAACATTCTTGGCTTTTGACCAGAAAGTTCATTATTTGATCAAAAATTTTATTGGAGGCCAAGGGGAACATTGTTGTCGTCACGTTGACCTAACTGTATGCGACTGTAGTCAAGGACATGTATCTCAGAGATCCTAGCCGCAGTGTCTGGTGACAGAAAAATGCAGTTTTTGAGAGAGTAGTTCAAAGGAGACTGCTCTCAGAGGTTTATAAGTGTTGCTTGTAAGGTCTTGCAGGACTAAATTAAGACGCCAAGCTAATGGATGAAACTTACGAGTTTGATCTTCTACCGCAAAGGCACGGAAAAGCGTTTGTAGTTCTAAAACCTTAGTGAGCTTGTTTCCTGTAGAAGTCCCCACTGAACTGATCACCGCTACATAGGTTACGATAGTCAATATTTTTAAATGGCAAGACAATCAAGGAAATCAGTAACCTGAGGTGGTGTCGCGGAACAACTTTAAGTAGCGTTTTGTCCAAAAATTAGTTCTGGGCATTTTGCATTTATTGCAAAAACGCACACAATGTGTTCTTGATGAGAAAAATTAAAGCCATTTTCTAACGACCACATAAATTTTGTTAAGGCAAAATTATAATTGCCTTTCTATAGTTGACATATTTTTACCTCTGCAGGAGATGCAAAATTTACTTACAAAAGTAAACCATCAGTGTTATTATTCAAAACTTTAGCCGGGCTATTAATTTTAATAAGAAATAGAGTGACTGATAAAATGCCGCCTTGTAGGACACCCGTTTGGGTCGAAAACATCGGATAGAGTGGAGCCCACACAAACTTGAAATTAACGATCAAACAAAAAATTAGAGATGGAATGAGGCATGCGACCTCATAAGCCAAAATCAGACAAGTCTTTCCGGATGCCATGCTGCCATGTAGTGTCAACGACAGAAAGCCCATGAGTTTCACTCCAAACTTTTTCAGCTGTGGAATGATTACTGTGACGGTGAGATGAGAACTGCAGAGACTTGCTAGAAACGATTTGGCAATTGTGAAAGACACAGGATTTGGAACGCAGACGCAGTTGTGCAGACTTGGGACTAATTTTGGACTGGTATTGGGGATAATAAACATGTTTACTTATTTATTTATAAGTTTATACATTACTATGTTTGAGTTTTTTATTTACAATAAAAATATAAGGGCCGAAACAACTAGGGTAAGGGCCGAAATGACCAAGTAGTGGGCCGAAAGACTGAAGGCAGAAACGACCTAGGGCCGAAACGAACAGCATTCGAAGCGTTTGTATCTGGGATGTATCTGGTATATTTAGGATGCATCCTATATACATCCGCGTGGCATCCCCTTTGTTTCCGTTAGGCGTACGTGATGCATCCGATTCATTCGTTATTCATTCGCTCTTTCCGCTATGCAATTATCCCCGGTAACCCCTTCGGAGCTGTGATCCACTTCCATCCGCTAGGCTTCCGATGAACATCCGTTTAACATCCCAGCTACATACTCCGTTCTTTTCCGTTCTGTTTTTCGCAATTTTTTACCAATTTTGTCCATTTCTGGAGCAGATGAAAACGGAAGGAGCCAACCCCGAAATTTTGCTCGTCCGCTGTGTTCTTTTTGCATACGTTTTGTGTCCATCGACCAGTGGGACCGGGCCTTTAGGCCTCACTTAAAGTAGTCGTAGTTTCTGGGTTTGGCATATTTGTCAGTTAAAGAAATCTTTGTGAGTGAAAAACTTAAAACATCTTGTCAAGTAGAATCTGGGACCTCGTCGACCCCTGTCGTAGCTATTACCGTGGTGTTGTCTAATGAAATCCTCAACCCGCGATGACGCAGCTGTGTGGACCATTGTTGTATCGCTCTTAAAACGACCAGATTCAAGGACGTTGATATGCAGATTTCTTTCTTGTGGAGACCATAGGTCCGCAACCTGGTGGCCTTGTAGGTGAGCCCCTCTAACCTTTCTTCGACACGTCCACGAAGAGGTGAAGGTCGAAAGGAAGCTTTCTGATATTTTGTATGCTTTATTACTTCAAATAAATTAATATATATGTTTAAATATTCTATTAACTTCACTGTAGATTAATTTAATGCATTTGAGTATTATTACATTTTAACTAAAACAGAGCAGGACAGTGCAGTGGTTGGTGTGCTGGACTTATACAGGGTTTAAATTCGGCTTAAGAATTGATGTCAATTTCTACATTAGAAAATATTTTTACATGCAGTGAGGACACAGTGCAGTGAGGACACAGTGCAATGCTGAAACCCTATAACACTCTGGTTAACACAGTGGTCCAGTGCTCGAGTCCCAGGGGGCTTAGCGTCATTCTCCGAGTTAGAAACCTTTCAATATGCAGTGAGACAGAGTGGAATGCTCTAACTCAGTAACGTCGAGATTTGCAGGTACCAGGTACCAGCCAAAGCTCGCAGGTTTCACTGCATCACATAACCACATTAGTGATGCAGGTGTTTCTCTTGTCATAAACCTTGCTGCTGATTTAAATGAAAAATTGTTGAAAACAGCATTGAATTCTAACTCACTCACTCTGGTTTGAAGGTACCTGCCAAACTTACAGGTTTCACTGTATTACATAACCACACTGATGGTGCAGGATTTTCTCCTGCATTAAATCTTTCCACTGTGAGACAACTAAAACACTGTTGAAAATGGCATTAAACCCCAACTCACTCACTGAAATAAAACAGATGGAGAAATAATGAAACTTAAAACATTTAACATTTTGGGTTAAAGTAGAAGTAATTTTCCATATTAATTAATACCTGGATATTTACAGTCTCAACATTGCTTGATGAAGTGCCCTGTAAGCTCAGCTTGAGTGGAATATGAAACCTGGCTTCTATGTCTTCTGTCTGAAGCTTGGTAGAGAGTTGGACATCTTCTCTGTCAGCCTGACTCAGGCGAAGAGCGAGGGATATCTTCTTACCTTTTATGTTCAGTGGTTCCTCACCCTCAAACTGCATTCCCTTCAACATGGCATCACCTATCTTCTCATACAGTTCCAAGATTGGCAAGGTTTTCTCTTCAACCTAAACGAGCTTCAGACATGAATTCCTTGCTAATAGTACAAAATTAAGGTCAAGGCATAGATCTAACAAGGAACATGATAATGAAGTTCTAAGATAAACAAAACACAGGATCATTTTAGAAAAAAAAAGTAACAAAAAAATACCCTATATATATATAAAGAAAAAGAAATTAATGTGCAATTTTTTACGCACCTTTCAATGATATAAAAAAAATTAAAAGTTAAATTTTTGTTCTACTTTTACTTTATCCATGGCCAATTTTACAAATATAAGATTTTCTATTAAAATCCCCGTTTTATTTAATCTGTGATCATACATACAAATGGGTTATTCTCGACTCCGCTTGAGCCACGCAAACATGCTCCGAAAGTATTCGTAGCTTGTTGACATTTTGTAAACATCCTGTCCCTGCGTGCGCATCCAGCACATTTGGGTCTATTCCCTCACTTTTTTTTTCTCTAAGCCCAGGTTCGATACAAGGCTGACTATATCTCTCTGGGGATGGCTTAGGGAGGGTCCTATGTATGATCACAGATTAAAAAACCCCAGGGATTTTAATAGAAAATCTTATGTTTTAAATCTGTGATCATCCACGGAATCCGACGGAAACCAAGGGAGG
>JAULCD010083581.1:0-11743 GCA_032361085.1 Calliostoma canaliculatum
TTTATATTAGTTAAACTCTTGTTTCAAATATACTTGTAACAGATAAACTTATTTCTGAGACTAAATGTTAGTCTATCTGTACGTACGTAACCATGAGAGCGCCAATTCGCTTTAAGTACGACCAAAACCGTCTTGTGCTGTTGAAAACCATTTTTGTGATTTGTACACAAAACGAAACTAATGAAGCCACAAACACATGAAGAAGTTCTTAAGACCCTTCACTTCTTATCAACTTGTCAGCTGCGTAGCCATGTTGCATCCCATCATCCACTGTAAAAATTGTATAGAAATTATTTAGCGAATTCCCATTGGTTTGATGAGGTTTCCTATGGAAATCTAATCAAACCAATGGAAATCCGCTGAATAATTTCTAAACATTTTTTTCCTGTGATCAGCGTCAGCTTTGTTCCTCTTGTCTTCCCTTCGTCTGATCCATCAAGAAATGTGTTTAAGTGTTCCGGTCATGTAATTTTCTCTAACTTAATGTCAGATGGCATTGGCGCATTCCATTATTTCTCTGTGGTTGAAGGCCTCGGAAGAGCCCCAAACAGCCCTGTCTCATTCCTTCATCACCGCATTGTTTCCCACTGTCGGCCACCCTTCATCACTGTCCAAATTAACGTAATTTAGAGTGACAAAGCACTGATTCCTGCCAGTAACAGCGCATGATGTAGTTGGAAGATTTTGGACAGAGACCGATAAAAAGCCAGACCGCCCTCGCCCGAAGACCATACTCCACTATCATTGTCCCCCATCCAGAACTAATGCAGGCAATTTGTTCCAGAGGAAATGCCGCATCCCCCCATTCATTCATATTTCAGACGTGTAGAATCCTCCTTAATGCACGTTTATTTGAATTGATTTTAATAGCGGGCTCATCCTGAAGTCTCTTTCCTTGTGTAATCTTTCACGTTCAAGTGATTTTCATTTCCATCTCTTCACGGTCAGTCAGGGTTTTAAAAATAATCTTCTTGAAATTTCACAGCAGACTTGGAGGATCCCCACAAATCCTTTTCTAACAGATTATGAAATTCCCCCATCCTCTTCCTAATACCACTTGTTTCCGGGTTTAAAAGCTCCCCAATCTGAGGTCTGGCCCAAGAATCACTCAAATCACGAACCGAGACGATCTGATGTTAAAGCTAACATGGTCAAAGTACACTTTGGCAGGAATCATGACGTCTAATGTCTGTCCGTCTGTCTGTGTCTATATATAAGTCTGGCACAAGAATCACTTAAATCACGAACCAATATGATCCGATGTCGAAGTTAACATTAAAAAAGTACACTTTGGCAGGAACCATTACGTCCAATATCTGTCTCGAAGAAATCTCCCTCCTTAAAGACGTTCTTGAAGGCAATTTTTCAGGAACTCGTGGCACCAATAGATTTGTCTTTGATTGATTTGTCTGTACCAATCTTGCATATATCGCTCGTTTCCGGGTTTCAGAGGCCTCGTTGCATATTCCCCGCCATCTCGTATCCCTCATTTCCTGTTTAACCCTTTAAATGCTAAGTATCATTTCAGTGTCCATGTCCAATTGGCTGTTGGAAAGCTATCCTGCGGTAATGTGTTTAAAAGAGCTCCTGCAGGAGCTATTTTAAACAAAATACCACAGGATAGGGTGTCAACAACGCTAGCTGGCAACATTTAAATCCATCTTCTTCTGGTTATCTTCTGGTTTACTTTTTACAAATTCTGAAGTATTTAAAAGCATGTTCAATTTGTACCCGTTTTATGAATAGACATAGCATGTATTGCCCTGTTTGACGCCAACATTTGCACTCAAGGTTTCACAATCTATGCCTCATTAATGCATTCGGAAAGTTTTATGGTACACGCACAGATGGTATTCACAAAATACGAGTAATCAACTAATCAACTAATTTATAAAATGTTGCCAATCAACATAATGCTTGACGTATTCTTTGTCATGATCTTTTTATTGAGTATTAATATCTCCTTACTTATAATAATAATATATAATATAATACATGTGTAAACCGCCTTATTGCCACCTAAAGGTGTGCCATATGTACATAGTATTGCCCTGGTCACCGAAAACAGCCTTCAGTCAGTGTCAATCTTAACTCCCTGGGGAGTATACAACATACTGACTTTTAATATTTTCATAAAAAGTTAAATGTGTGACTTGTGTTATCAGTATAGAAGGTCATGCTTGACTTTTCACTAAGAAGAATCACGAACTTTTCATGGTTCATACAGACAGTTTTCATGTATGCCCTTGTGTTCACTAAAACCTGGCATAATGATTACAAGATTTAGGTAATCATTTGGCGTCGTCATCTTGACTCTTTTCTAAATTTAACAAAACTAAATTCAGCACTCAAGGGGTTAACCCCAGTGTAAATTGTTCCCCCCTCTATGTGGGGATAGTTCCGGAGGTCAAGGTGCTATAACGGTAGCTTCTTTCATTAAGTTGCCATCGACTCTTTGACTGTGGTCCTTATAGATTGACCTGCCCGCCTTATTGGACTTCTAAGTGCTTCTACATGGCCCTGTGTATTGGAAGTCGATACCGACTTCTGCCGCTTGTCTGTTTCAGTTGATTATTGAGATGGCAATGTCAACGTAAATGCTTTATGCCTTCAAAGTTCTATTTCAAGATTTTATCTTTATAACACAAGAGTAAATTACAGTCAACCCTCGTTAATGTGGACGGTGTTGTTTTTCGTTAAAAACGTCCGAATAGTGAAATGGACGGTTTGCTGAAACGAATTACAATGACTGACAGAGATTGGTTACAGCTTAAGTCTGTCCGGACGGTGCGGGAACCGGATTACTGGCGTCCGCATTAACGAGGATTGACTGTACTATATTAGAATAGAGCGGACACAATTTGATCACCGAATTTCGAAGAGCCACAGTACCGCGTGTTTGAGTGAAAGTTGTTCCGACAGAAAGGTGTAATTAAACAATAACAACTTAGAGTTATTAAACAGAAGTATTTCCAAACGGCGAGTAATAATAAAATTTATCTTATACTTGAAATATTCTTGTCTTCAATATTAACAATAATTAGGCATACTATTTCATTAGACATAGGTGTGCCTTTTGGTTTACGTTTTGAATTTGTTTGCTGTTTTTAGGGAGTTCTTTTAGGGAGAATTATTTACAATAATTGTATGATATAAATTAATGTAAACACATTAACATTCAGAGGTCCTTGGTTTAGCCCAACACAAAACTTCAAAATATTTATGTCCCAATATGTCAATTTGGTTCTTGTGCTGACAAAACTAAACTGAAGTACAAAAGAAAGTACACATCCCAATATATTGACAGTAAAATATAAAAGGACAAACTGTAATCAGATTCTGATGTTTAATTTAATTGCTAAGTTATTTTCAAACGTGTTTAGAATGAAATAAAATATTTGTTTCAACATGAAAATTTTCTGGTAACACTTATGTCCAAAGGGGGTAGAAAATCAAAATTCACACTTGTAGGGATGATGACAGTCCCAGGTACGAAGGTTATGCGAGTGGTTTCAGTACCTCATATGGCCTCCATTTGAGTTGATACAGGCTGTGCACGACATCGCAACTGTCTGCCGAGATGGTCCCACGGGTGCTCAATGAGTGATAAGTAAGGGGGGCGTGACAGCCAAGGCAAAAGCTGAATGTTCGGACGGTCCAGAAAGTCTATAGTTATTTTGTTGAAGAATAAACCCTGTCGATGTCTCTGCATGAAGGGGACCACCACCGGCTACAACACTTGGTCCCTGTACCTCTGTGCTGTCAGGGTGTGGCGGATAACGACCAAGTCCGTCTTCTGGTCTTGGCAAATGCCGCCCTAAACCATAACGCTCCCGCCGCCAGTCGTTCGTAGGTAAAGATGACTCTTGACCATTCACGACGTTGCCAGTGTCTCAATCTTCGTGCCCAACGAAGACGGTTGCTGCGATGTTTAGCGGTCAAGGTCATCCCGGGGAATAGTTGATAAGCCTGGATACTGGAAGCCGGAAGTCGTATTATAACTGTGTTCCAACTGATGTAGTGACCCAACGCTGTCGCCGCTGTTGACGGTGATGAACCTGTTGCGCAGATGTAGTGTGAGCAGGTGCCGGGCTTCTGAGGGGGTCGTCGTAGCACTTGTCTTGTGTTTTTGTTCCGTAACAATGTGTAATGAATTATAGGATCCACTGCCTTTTATACTGTTTCCACTCAAATTGCAAGGATATCAAAATTGGTTATCAAAATGCTCAAGTACGTTTCAGCGCTATCCTCTTATTGGTTGTGTACGGTACATTACCATAACGTCAAGAATGAAACACCTTTGTCAACTATTTAAAAAAGAAGAAGATATTTTAGGGGTGTGTACTTTCTTTTGTACTTCAGTTTATTATATCTTGAATTGATAGATAATTTTGTTGTCTGGCTACAACGTTGAATTTGCCTTTTTTAATATTTTGTAATATTAAACAGTATCCTTTTCAGCAACTTATGAAATACTATATAATCAATATCCAAGGAACTTATGAGATATTACACAATCTACATCCCATTAACTTATGGCATACTAAACATCCCAGTATGGTATCAAGAAAAAATAAACTGTAATGCTACATTGTACGTTACCAGTGTAACCATAAAATGTATTTGACAATGCTCCTTATTTCAGATAGCCTTAAATTTGCGTAATAGGGAAACAATCCATACCTGTGTTAAATGTTAAATTTGCCATCAGGTAAATATACTACCCATCAGAAGTTTAGATTCACTAAAATCACTCATTATATCGTAGGAATATTGTATTTGCGGAATACAAAACAATATACAATACAAAATAACAAAATCATTGATTTAAACCTTCAAATCCATGTTCAGAATGTTAATGATTAGTAAACCAGAGTGCAGTAATGGCTAGTACCATACACGCATTGCATCGACGTTGCATACCACGAATGAAGAGTCCAATCTGCCGCTGGGGATTTTTTTGCAACTACTCTAACAATGTATTACGAAGGTTAGCAGGGGCGGAACTCAGCAGATCCCAAACATGCTCAATGGGGTTCATAACAGCCGATAATGCTGGCCAATACCTTATTTTGTTGTAAACAAACTGTCACAATGCGAGCTCTGTGAGGCCCGGCATTATCATCTTGGAAAACCGCGTGACCAGACATGGCCCTTAAGAATCAAAGCACATTTGAAATGTAGATTAAACCTTGATTTGTCGAGTACCTTGCCCATCTGCGGGGACCCTAGTGTAAATGTCCATTTGCCCAAGTCAGTTTGTTCTGATGGTGGCGTCGTATAAGAGGGGGTCTTACAGCTGGACGACGTGCCCGCAGTCCGTAGTGACGCAATCGGCGGCGTATTGTTGATACAGATACACGTGGTCCTGTAGCTTTTTGGAAAGCATTACTGACTGCTGTGGCTGTAATGTGTGTTCCTCTGAGAACCATCAAACGAACTTATCGGTCATCTTGCTGTGATGTTACCCTGAGCCTAACTGACCTGCGTTGATCCTGGACGGAGTTGGTTTGTTGAAAGCGAACTCAGAGGTTGGAAACTGCCTTTTGGGATACGCCAAGACGTCTGGCAACATACCGTTGTGATCTGCCATCTTGTAGGATTGCCCTCTTGTAGAGTTTTATCAATTAATAAACTCAAAATTCAGATTTGGTTTCACGCCACATCAGATCATGTGTTAATAGTACCTGTAAATACGTTTAGAATATTTGGCATTATCTGGTTTTGAACAGTGAGTATAGTGAGTGGCTTTTTATGGGTAGTATATATACAACGTCATACCAGTGCATTTGAACGTTTATATTAAACGAGAAGATGTCATGAAAGCCCCAAAACAACAAATTCAATCAATACAAAACGTTTAAATGCACTGGTATGACGTTCTATTTTATAACATACCTCCTTGTAGTAAAATAAAATAGTTTTTTCCCCCGTGTCGATTAGATGTGCCTGTTTTAATGTTTACTTTTATGTTGTCCCTTTAATATTGTTACGGCTATAAAGGTAGAGTTATTCACAATAATGCGTTAATTTTGTACCACCATACTAGTCATGCAAAAACACTTTGACGTAGATCTACTCATGGTGGCGAGAAAAGTAGATCCGGCACGAGTGCAATACGGAATTACGAGCGCAATACGGAAGCACTCCGTATTGCACTCCGTACAGCTATCCTACAATTGCATGGGTAGGTAATAAAAGGTCAAGGTTATATGGTTTTGTCATGCTTCGGGCCGAGATCAATTGTTTAGGTTAAACTCAGGTCACACAGTTGGCAAAATGGATATCACTGAATGTAACTTAGATTTACCCTCCAAATCCTTTAATATGTATTGCATGCTGTAGTTATTATTATATGTTTGTAACAACGATGTCATGTTATATTGTACTGTGTAATGGCATGAATAGTTATATTGTTACTATACGGTTGAATATTTTAAAATATGTATTATATTTGTCTGTTAAACTTATCTGCTTTTAAAACTATTTTAAACTTATGAAATTATGTGTAGATATTGAGAAACTAGTGTAGTTTTAACAACAACTATTGTGGACAACAAAATCTTGTAAAACCAACGTTTATGGGCTAGTAGCCTGACCCGGATATTTCCATGAGCCGCACGGTAAGGGTTAATTGTAAAAAAAACAACGTTTCTGGGCTTGTCTATGCCCCTTCATCAAATGACGAAGGAGCAATAAATAAACCCCTAAACGTCAAATTTTACAATTAAAAGTTGAAATCCATAATATTTCATGGTATATTTTAAACTGGTCTTTTCTAAGGGTCGTGAGGGACAAATCAATATCGTTTTGTAATAGTTACTAATTGCTATTGGACAAACAGTATTCTTGATTATTGTGACTTGGCCCAAACAACATATTTCAAAATTCATTTTAAAATTTTGGTGTTCCATTCGTTGATACCTTATTTGTGTATGACAGACATGGTTATCAATTGAAAACAAAAATATAATATCATGTTGACTTTTAATGTAATACATGTTTTGTTACCGTTGTGACAAAACACATATTAAAAGCACATTAGTTATCAGCACAAAAATTAAAACAAACAACCTACCGTGTAAAAGAAACGATATCAAAATTTAAAATGACATAGTGTTGTTTGAAGAAATATTACTGATGATAGAGTACATTGAGAAATCATTGCCCCATCATAACTGTCATGTTCTTCATGAAGAATTTTGCGTTCTGCATACAATTTATTAAGACAGAAAACTGCGTGCATTGACAGCAAAACGTGAACTGCATTGGTATAAATCATGTGCGAAGCGGTTCGTCGACATCCCACCATGCCTAGATGAGTTTAGGATGCGAGAGACAGAGCTATTTTCATGATCCAAATGGGAGCCACACATGCACATGTTGCCGCCACCCTGGGTTGCCCCCATATCAATATAACTAGGCTGAAGAGACAATACAGACCCCTGTTTCACAAAGACGTTATAACTTTATGACGTCGTAAATCATGTCACTGGGTTAATAGATTTAGTCTACAAATGCAAAAAAAATCGTTGCACACTGTGCACTTTCCAAAGAAAAACAAGTTTTTCCTTTAGAGAGTGCACAGTTTGCAACGATTATTTTGCATTTGTAGACCAAATCCATGAACCAAGTGATATGGTTTATGACGTCGTAAAGCTATGACATATTTGTGAGGATCTCTGGTCGAGTTGTGCTGCGTGTAGCGCTGCCAGAGACGGGAATTCGTACTCTGCCTCACGTTTAGATGTGTGGCAACTGGTGACTGGCTTTCTCCAGCTTCCAAGTATCCAATGGCTCTGTTTCTGTTTTCTTCGTTTAGTCGTGGCATCTTGAGGGTCGCATATACAGAAATTCGGAGAATGAATCACAACAGAACTGCTGGTTTTTTACACCCATCAGTATCAAGATTCAGAACCCGTATTTGCACGTGCAGCATGCTTTCAGATTTACTACAAAGAAAAAGAAAATAAAGTTTCTAAACAATAGACATAATTATAGACTGCTGGCTTTTTTAGTATCAAGATTCAGAACCCGTATTTGCACGTGCAACATGCTTTCAGATTTACTACAAAGAAAAAGAAAATATAGTTTCTAAACAATAGACATAATTATAGACATCTGTTTTTTTATACCCATCAATATCAAGATTCAGAACCCGTATTTGCACGTTCAGCATGTTTTCAGATTTTTCTACATGCAGTTTATACGAGGTTTTTTTTAGGTGCTGTCCTTTGGCGAATATTCACCAAAGGTTGTGTTTACGTGTGTTTAATAATTGTATGGGCTATATTCACACTTAATATTAACATTGACAGTCATTCCATGCCACATTTTTCGAAACAATCTACTTTGAAAATCAGACTTTAGCTATGCGTTTCTTTTTTGGGCCAGTGTATAATAGTTCAGGGCAAAACTATACTTTATGAGAAGACACATGACGATAGAGCATACTTTATTTCTTTAGTGTAAGATGGGTAGCTGTACGACAGCTCCGTGGAGTGGGACAAAGCTCCAAGATGATAGTTAAGATGTCAAAGCATTGCGTGAACTTAAGGTCACAGGTCCAACCCCCCTCTGTGTTCACATATGGCCAGCCGGAGTGCCTCAGCCATGTTTCCTTATCTTCTAATGGACATTAACTTGTGCAATTTACCACCAACAACATTACTTAAGAACACATCTGGCGACAGAATCATAATCTGATACAACAGTATAAACAATCCTATCTTGTAGTAATTTGTTTAAAAGAGCTCCTGAAAGGAGCTCTTTCAAACAAATTACCACAAAGAACAAGAAAATAAAGTTTCTAAACAATAAACATAATTTAGTTATTTTCACCTGTAGTTTTTTTAAAACCTAAAAACGATAAAACAATATTGAAATTGAAATGTTTTACGTTGCGCTGTGATAACCATTAAAAGCATTTTAATTGTTACAATAAAAACTATTTAAAGCGTTGTGTGACACCGTGCAGTGTTTTGTGGACAAGCTCATCTAAAAGGGTGCTGAATCCTACTCCATGACAATTTGTTCGAAAGAGCCTATTTGCAGATTGATAAACTACCAAAGGAAAGGTTTTCCACGGCACCTGGAGAACTCAGTTTTAAATCCAAGTAAACAATTCATTAAAACGTTTCCGCAATACGTTAGAAATGGCAGAGCATATTAATGTGTAGCATATTAATGTGTAGCATATTAATGTGTAGCATATTCATGTGTAGCATATTCACGTGTAGCATATTCATGTAAAGCATATTCATGTGTAGCATATTCATGTATACCATATTCATGTACAGCATATTCATGTACAGCAAATTCATGTGTAGCATATTCATGTGTAGCATATCCATGTGTAGCATATTCATGTGTAGCATATTCATGTGTAGCATATTCATGTGTAGCAAACTCATGTGTAGCATATTCATGTGTAGCATATTTATGTATAGCATATTCATGTATTATCATATTAATGTGTAGCATATTCATGTGTAGCATATTCATGTGTAGCATATTTATGTGTAGCATATTTATGTATAGCACATTCATGTATAGCACATTCATGTGTAGCACATTCATGTGTAGCATATTCATGTATTATCATATTAATGTGTAGCATATTCATGTGTAGCATATAAATATGTAGCATATTCATGTACATCCTAATCATGTGAAGCATATTCATGTGTAGCATATCCATGTGTAGCATATACATGTGTAGTATATCCATGTGTAGCATATTCCTGTGTAGCATATTCATGTGTAGCATATTCATGTGTGGCATATCCATGTGTAGCATAGCCATGTGTAGCATATTCATGTACAGCCTATTCATGTGTAGCATATTCATGTATAGCATATTCATGTATAGCATATTCATGTGTAGCATATTTATGTACAGCATATTCATGTACAGCATATTCATGTGTAGCATATTCATGTGTAGCATTATTCATGTACAGCGTATTCATGTGTAGCATATTTATGTGTAGCATATTCATGTGTAGCATATTAACGTGTATCATATTTATGTATAGCATATCCATGTATAGCATATTTATGTGTAGCATATTCATGTATAGCATATTTATGTGTAGCATATTTATGTGTAGCATATTCATGTGTAGCATATTAACGTGTAGCATATTCATGTGTAGCATATTTATGTACAGCCTATTCATGTGTAGCATATTTATGTGTAGCATATTCATGTGTAGCATATTAACGTGTAGCATATTTATGTGTAGCATATCCATGTATAGCATATTTATGTGTAGCATATTTATGTGTAGCATATTTATGTGTAGCATATTCATGTGAAGCATTATAACGTGTAGCATATTCATGTGTAGCATATTTATGTACAGCCCATTCATGTGTAGCATATTTATGTGTAGCATATTCATGTGCAGCATATCCATGTGTAGCATATTCATGTAGAACATATTCATGTGTAGCATATCCATGTGTAGCATATTCATGTACATCCTATTCATGTGTAGCATATTCATGTGTAGCATATCTATGTGTATCATATTCATGTGTAGCATATTCATGTGTAGCATATTCATGTGTAGCATAGTCATGTGTAGCATATTCATGTGTAGCATATTCATGTGTAGCATATTTATGTATAGCATATTCATGTGTAGCATATCCAAGTGTAGCATATTCATGTGTAGCATATTCATGTACATCCTATTCCTGTTTAGCATATTCATGTGTAGCATATTCATGTGTAGCATATCCATGTGCAGCATATTTATGTACAGCATATTCATGTGTAGCATATTCATGTACAGCATAATCATGTGTAGCATATCCATGTGTAGCATATTTATGTACATCCTATTCATGTGTAGCATATTTATGTATAACATATTCATGTGTAGCATATTCATGTGTAGCATATTCATGTACAGCATATTCATGTGTAGCATATTCATGTGTAGCATATTCATGTGTAGCATGTTCAGTGACATGCCTCTTTTATACACCCGGAACACTTTGTAAAACTGTTTTCAATTATTATTATAAAACAAGTGTTTTTTGTTAAATTATCTGGAATGTTTCCGCAGTCATTGATTGTGCATTGAGAGACAAATTATTAGCGGCGAATCACGTATGAATTAAATTATGTTCCCTGAATACTAATAACAATGGAAGCAATTGTCGAATGAGTTTGGTTAAACTGATGGGAAATTTATAATAGTTACAGCAGATTGATAGTCAACATGCATTTGTATCTACACGTGACCGGTTTTTTTTTCGATTTCAACCTAGTTTAATTGTCTCAAATCACAAATGTATTTTCGGTTATTGAAGCAATAGCTGTCGTGTTCTTCTCTTGGATTATAAAACATCTCTATCTCGCTCTCTAGCGCTCTTTCAAATCTAAATGGGTTGGTAAAAACCTTTCCTGTGATAATTTGTTTAGTCACCATTTGAAATCCTACTACAACACATTTCCCTCTCTAGGGGTTACGTCTGTATTTTTCGTTGGTGTGTGCTACTATAAGACTTATAGAGGGGTAACGAGGGGGGTAAATGCGGGAGGTCTGCATATCAGGTACAATCAAGTAATAGCGCAGTTGTGTAACTATGAGTAACAAGTACACATTATAAACTTGCTATATAAACGTCGTACTCCTGTACCAAATCACTTTAGCTTACAACTCAATTCACTGCACATCTCGTGAATTCTCGTCCAGCCATGGCTCCCACCAACGTGTTCAGCATGTTC
>JAULCD010083692.1:0-11743 GCA_032361085.1 Calliostoma canaliculatum
AAGAAAAACACGTTTTTCTTTGGATAGTGCACAGTTGACAACGGTTTTAACATTTGCTTTTTTCAAAAGTAGAAAGTTTACAACGATTTGGGCATATGTTATTTTTTTCTTTTGTGAATAGTTTTGATATTTGTAAATTGGTCTAGTGGGATATGCTTAACGTTGATTACAACACGTTTTGTAAATGAAATATGCCACCGTGACCGTCATTCAATTTAGTTCCTATTCAGATTCTACTTCCCTGTGTTCTCTATCCTCATGTTCAGCCATTGGTTGTAATCTTATCTTAAACATAAATAACAAAGAAGATTAATTTGACTGTCCAATTGTATGCGAACCAATCCTTTTGTATGAAGCATGTATGGCAGCGATACAAACATGCTAATAAATTTTACACGCACATAAATTACTTTTGAACAACTTAGAAGTTCGTTTTCAATTTTATCTCATGTAGATTACATATAGAAAACTTACTAAGAGGTGGGTTGTTTTGCGTAGGAATTTGGCCAATTTAAAACCTTTTGACATTTAAAAAACTCAAACAAATCCATTACCTAACTATGAGATGTCAAATGAGCTTGTAATTACGAAATATACTGGATATTGTAAGACCAATGACTGATAGTTGCTGGCAAAGTCCAGATAAATTGTATTTGTTTAAATATGAGATTCTTCTCAAATTACAGGTATAAAAGAAACCGTATATGTACATTAAGACTACTATGTTCTATTCAGACTATTACTAAATTTTGCATGTATCAGATCATCTTTCATGAAAGCATCTTTGAGCTCACCTCGATCATAAGAGTCTAAAGGTTGTTTGTTTTATTTAGTCTTTGTTTTAACTCTACATTGATTGATGTTGACAACTTTCGTTACAGTTTTGTGTATGACGGGTGCTACGGGTAGCGCAGAACATGCTAATATTTCGCGAATTCCAGATGTCATCTCTAAATGTCTGTGATTCATAATAAAACTTTCACATACGCATTATATTTGTGTCCAATGGAACTTGTATTGACAGGTATCGGAGTAACGTCATGCTCTGACGTTGTCTTATGTTTCTATGTTTAGAAAACCTTTTCAATTTGAACCATGACGAAACTAGTTTATGACGTCTTACATACCTATCAAGTGGCCTTTTTAGAGCCAAAGCCATCATTTGTTAATTTAAATATCTAGGTTTTATAAGTTGAGTTGTCAATTTATTACACGTATTTCTTGTATCTAAATCTGCCGTTAACCCTTGAATGCTAGGAAAATTTTAGTAAGTCTTAAAACTGTAACTACCTTGTGCTGTTGAAAACCTATCATGTGACAATTGGTTCAAAAGAGCTTCTACAAAAGCTCTTTTGAACCAATTGTCACAGGATAGATTTTCAAAAGCCTTTTTGGGCTGAAATTTCGAAATCGACAAATGTTGAGCGTGGCACTCAAAGAGTTAAGGATATATTGCCTTAGGGTAAATTACATGAATGTTAAGCCTTACATGTATAAAGATTAATGTTCTAAAAGTGTGACTTTACTTGCAATCAAATAAAATGTACAGTTTTAGATGATTTTAACTATATCCTCAAACATGGACCTTTTCCCTGGGTCAATACAAATGCAAAACGAAATTTTCTACTTTATAAAAGCAGCCCCGGAGTACACCTTTTAATTGATCTATGTATATCCATGATAAATAAATGATAGAAATTGTGAAGACCGTCTTGCCAAAAGTGATAATTATGCTTCAATTCAACACTTTATCAGATGCTTGTTACATAACATAAAGGCAGGACAAGCGGCAAACAAACACACACTGAAGTGATCTTTATATAGAAAAGATCAAACCAGAGAATTTGGCCGACAACTGATGACACTTACCAATGTTTTGAATACGTCCTCTTATTATTATTATTATTATTAACATTTGTAAAGCGCCTAATTTCCACCTTGCTGAGGTGCTCAGTGGCGCTAAATTGCCCCTGGTCATCGGATACAATCTTCACTCAGTGTCAGTCTCAACTCCCTGGAGAGTATACAACCCAAGTAGCCTGTTAGGCGCTAGAAGGTTAACATGCATTACACACTTTAAACAAAGCCACTTGCTTAGGGTGACACCACAAGCTTTTCAACCTGTGTCTCAGTGTGGGGCAGGGCAAATACCCGAGATACTCTCAGGAATCCAGCAATCCTTGCGGGTCACCCATCCAGTAACAATCCAGACCCGACGTTGCTGAACTTCACCTGATTGTGATCAATTGTGCTATGCACAAGACCACGCGCCACCCCTTTCACACTGACCTCCCAAAAACCAAATCTTGGAACCCCTTCCTTCCTTCCTTGTTGTGTTTGTGCAGGAAGCATGATGAATACAATCACACCTTGCGTGAACGAGAAATTATTTCTGGAGCTCGTCCAATGCCTCCGTCAACTAAAAATCTATTGGAGCCTGTGGGAAGTGATTATTATTGTCTGGTAGATAGACGCTCATCTGGAATACCTTTTGTTCCAATTAGAAAGCCGACCATGGGTACAACGATTATTGACGTTGGGCAACAAATGTGACACGTGGATGTCGACAGTAATCTCAAGACGATGAATTATTCATCTACGACAAATTAGACGATTGACTTAATCTGTAGTCATACAGGGATCTATGTTGATAGCTTTTTGGCAGACATTTGCAATTAAGAGGAGAATCAAGGGCTAAATTTAACTTCATTATCCACTGTTCATCATTCCATTAACCCTAGGAGGGCTAAATTAGGGAAATAGAAACTTAAATTACCACCTTGCGCTGTTGGAAGCTTATCTTGTGGTAATTTGTTTTAAAGACATGAGTGAATGAGTTATGGTTTAACGTCATTTTTAACAATTTTTCAGTTATATCGTGGCAGAAGGTTTACGGAGGAAAGCCTGCATCACCAATTTGGTTATGTGATGCAGTGAAACCTGCGAGCTTCGGCTGATACCTGCGAACTAGGAGTGTTACTGTGATACACAGCATTGCAATCTGTTCTCACTGTGTTGAAATGTTTCCAACACAGAGAATGACGCCGGGCCTAGGCAGGATTTAAACCCCGGACCTCTTGGTCCAAAGTTCGACACGCTAACCTCTGCGGTATCTTTCATTAACCCTCAAAAAGCTGAATTAAATTAAGTAAAACCTAAAACTGCACATTGTGCTCTTGAAAACTTATCCTGTGGTAATTTGTTTAAAAGAGCTCCTGAAAGGAGCTCTTTTAAACAAGTTACCACAGGTTAGGTTTTCAACAGTATTTTGGTTAAAATATTGACAGTAAAATAAGCAAATGTTGTGCTAAGCAATGATTTACCACAGGTTAGGTTTTCAACAGTATTTTGGTTCAAATCTTGACAGTTGTGCTAAGCAATGAATTTCCACAGGAAAGGTTTTCAGCAACACAATTTAGTCACAGTTTCAAATCCTACAAACCCTAATTCAGCACTTCAAAGTTGTTGAAAACCAATCCTTAATGAGCTCTTTGAACAAATTACCACAGAATAGGTTTTTCACAGCACAATGTGGTCACATTTCAAAGTCCTTTAAGCCTTAATTCAGAACTTCAGTTTATTTAGATTTGACTTTGGAAATTAAAATTGATGTTCTACGAGCGATACAAGCGGTAAACGGCTTAAGCTATTAGTACTATCCTATATCATCATTTCTTGTAGCATCAGCCAGGTAGTTACTTTCAGCATTTGTTAACAATTATATGAATGAAGTAGTTATATGTGTGAATGGCCAATAGTATACTAAAGTAATTTGAAGTAGATTTAAGTTCTTTTGATTAAATTGTCAATTTTAACTTATATCATTTAATCAATTTTATTTCATGATTAATTTTTTGTCCTATTATTTTTATCTCTTTTGAATTGTGTTAGATTTTTATTTTTTTTATTAAATTGTCCATTATAAATTATTTTACTTAGTTTAATCTGTTCCATTTTGTCACAACTTCAAAATTCCCAGAAGATTTTTAAAATCATTTTTTTGTCGAAAATTTCTTTTCATATTTATTTGCAATTGTTAGTCGCATTTTCATGATTAAAATATCAATTATAAATTACTTCACTCATTTAATTCTACTTTATCACAAATTCCCACAAGATTCTTTAAATAATTTGTTGGTCTTTTTTTTAATTTATTTTTAACAAATTATTTTTTGTACCAATATATTTCTATAATTTGTAACTATTATGCATTTTATTGATAGTAATGAGAGGAAATATATCCTGACCAGAGATGTTTTATCAAATGTAATGGATTTCTGCTTACCCTAGTGATATAGGCTTCATCAAATTTTGTTCCCCTGGGATATAAGTGGTCCACTGTAATGTCTGCCGTATCTGTGTACTTAGCTGATTGTGTAACATTTTGTGACAACATTTCTCAGTCGCTGCATAAAACTGATACCAGCGGAAATTGTAAATCTCACTTTTTTTGTCGTTTATTTCAGTAATTATTTGGACGTGGCTGTAGGTTGAGCAACCAATTTCAATGTTAACCCTTC
Source organism: Calliostoma canaliculatum (assembly GCA_032361085.1). Taxonomy (NCBI): domain Eukaryota; kingdom Metazoa; phylum Mollusca; class Gastropoda; order Trochida; family Calliostomatidae; genus Calliostoma; species Calliostoma canaliculatum. The sequence goes on from JAULCD010083692.1 coordinate 4,521, forward strand.
GAATGCTGAATTGCGGATTGTATGATTTAAAACTGTGACCACCATTTTGTGTTGAAAACCTATCCTATAGGAGCTTTTTTCAACAAATTACCACTGGATAGGTTTTTAACAGCTTATTTAGATTAAAATTTAGAAATTAAAACAGACAAAATTAAAGTTGCACGTAAAGGGTTAAATTCCGGTCATCTTGTCCAGACACAATGGTGCGGACAACCATTTCCACTGTTAACCCTAACAAGGCCCAAATGTGGTCAGATAGAATTAAAACTGCTACCTTGTGTTGTTGGAAACTTATCTTGTGGTAATTTGTTGAAAAGAGCTCCTGAAGGAGCTCTTTAAAACAAATTACCACAGGATAAATTTTCAACAGCCCATTCGGATTAGAGTTTAGAAACTGATACGTCAACTATTGGATTTTTAGGGTTAAATCACGGTCATAGTGTCCAGACAGAATTTTGCGGCAAACTTTTTTTGACAGTTTAAGTGTGATTTGCAACCAAAGTCCATTTCAGTGCTCAATGGCAAACCTGTGACTCGTATAAAACCACTTTAACAAGACTGGGAAGAGTGATAGCTTTATTCTGAAGCTGACTGTAAACTCAGGTTTGTGTTTGTACATGTCTACAAGAGGCCTCAGTCAAAAGCCCATTCAGCACAGATTGTTGAAAACCTACCTTGTGATAACTTGTTTTAAAAAAACCTCTTTGGGAAGCTCTTTTTAAATTTGCAACAAAAAGTTGGGTTTTTTCAAATCACTGTTATTTGTTTTTTTTGAATTGTCTTGTCAATATAAAACATAAATGTGAGAATAATCTAAATTTAAAATCTGTCAGGATAGATTCCATTGGACATTTTGGCAATATTAACATCAAAGCTGTATGTATGGATCACTGAAACTTGGTGATGACATCTGGTGTTTGCGAAGAGTGAGCATGTCCTGCCCTACTAGTAGCACCTGCCATACACACAACATCAATGAAAGTTCAAACCCTACTGAGTAGCCCATACACATGGCTTTCAGACTTTGTAAATTAAAAGAATGACGACAGCATATTTATCGGAGAGAAAAAACACAACGTTTTGAGATTATATTAGGGACTGTTAATAGTGGACAATTCAGTAACCATGGTAGTATGAAAACTCAAGCATATGACCTGCCAAATTAGGCTGTTTAACCCTTTCCTGTGGTAATTTGTTTAAAAGAGCTCTTCAGCAATGTAAATAAAAAAATTATTAGCTCCAGAGAATAATCAAAGACATTATCTGTCAAGACAGATTAAAAATTAAACAAGGTAGTTCACATAAAATCCCACTGAACTTAGTACAGCACTCAAGGGTTTAACCAAAGAATCACATCTACACTATCTATAACCTGTTAAAAACCGGTCGTGATATTCACCAACTCAAGACAGTCCTATGTAAATCTTACAGAACTGCATGAGTATAGGACTCCAGAGTGAAACCATAAAGTACAAGTCTTGATAAGAGCAGTGAACGAAGTTAGTTTTGTGTGTATTAGATTCAGGTTGTCTCTCAAGCCCACGCTGTACAGTGGTGGATAGAACATGACATAACTGAGGCTCACCCGGATTGTATTAGTGCAAAGAAGTGAGTTTACATATCTCCACCACAGACAAGCCTTCAAGGTTATCTCGACTTTCACTAAGTTGTTTTTTAAACCTTAGAGTGCTGAAATGAGGGTAGTAGGACTTAAAATTATGACAACCTTGTGCTGTTAATAACCTATCCTGTGGTAATTTGTTTAAAAGTGCTCCTAAAGGAGCTCTTTTAAACAAATTAGCACATGATAGGTTTATAACATCTAAGTGAAATTGGAATTTCAAGTTCAAGGTTATCTTGACTTTCATTTTTTTTAAACCTTTGAGTGCTGAATTAAGGTTGATTGGATTTAAACTACCTTGTGCTGTTGAAAACCTATCCTTAGTAATTTGTTTAAAAGAGCTCCTGTGGGATAGGTTTTTAACATCCTGTGTTTCTGCAGTAAACTTTCTGCTGTGAGATTTTTTTTGATTTTTTTATTTTGTTTCTGAATACGATAATTTTAATATTGCACAAATCATAAACTATAAAGGTATAAAGTTATTGGCCAAACATAAAACAAATATTGACAGAGGTATGACCACAAAAACATCTTGCTTATAATTGTAACTATATTATGTCAATTATTTGACAACATTAGTCTTATTGATCAGTCCTTGATTTACCATTGATCTTGATATTGATAACTCCACCAGCCTCTGATCATTTATCAGGATTAATCTGAATGGAAGCACGGCCTCTTAGTTCAACTCCTGACAAAGTGGTAATTTCTTTTTGATAACTTATTAACCCTTTTCATGCTGATATCATGGATATCAATCAAAATGGGCTGTTGAAAACCTATTCTGTGGCAATTTTTTGGAAAGAGCTCTCTTTGGGAGCTCTTTCCAACAAATTACCACAGAATAGGTTTTCAACAGCATAAGGTGGTAATTTTAAAATTCCTAATAAAATTATTTCAGTTGTGTAAGGGTTAAGGTATTATTACAGATTGTGAGTAGCTTGTACAATTGCGGAATGTACATGGCCGACAAGGTTTACGAAATGATGCTAATTTTGCAATAAATTTGTGTCAGGTGTATTGCAAATACTTTGCCAGCTTTTGAAGTGGTGATAATTTTTTCAATAAATTTGTGTCTGGAATATTGCAAATAATTGTCACCAGCTTACAAAGTAGTAATATTTTTTCAATAAATTTGTATCGGGAGTATTACGAATAATTGGCCGATGTACAATAAAGAGTTGACTCGTATTTGCTTTATATGAGGAATTTTGCAATATTTTTGCAATAAATTACGAGTACTGTGAATAAGTGGCATCTCTTCTGTTTATGGGACTCGAGAATTGTCGTAAAATGCCCATTTTTGTTGTCACCAACTGATTTTATGAAGAGATTGTCTGTCGTTGAGGACATGGGTTGTCCATGTTTCGTTAACCTTTGAAGCACTGAATTGATTTAAGTTGAACTTAAGGTTATTACTATATTGTGTTGTTGAAAAGCTATCCTGTGGTAATTTGTTTAAAAAAGAGCTCCTATCAGGAGCTCTTTGAAACAAATTGCCACAGGATAGCTCTTCAACAGATTATCAGAATAGATTTTTGAACACTGAAATTGAGATAAGATGTAATTGGCACTTTAATGGTTAACAGGTCACAAACATATTCAAGGACCATCACTCACAGACTTTTTTAACCCTTAAATTGCTGAACTTGGTTGAGTTTAACTTAAAACTGTTACAATGCCCTTGTGCAGTTAAAAACCTTTCCTGTAATAATTTGTGTAAAAGAGCTCATGTACACAAATTATTACAGGAAATGATTTCAAAAGTCTGTTTCGGTTGGAGTTTAAGAATTGAAATTGACAAGTGTTATTACAGCACTTTAAGGGTTAAGGATTTACAAATTCAAACCACAGTCGACAGTCTTATCATCTTTTTGTTACAGGATTAAAATGATTGGACATTGATTAAGAGCAACCATCATGACTCTAGCAACTTTCGGTGATCTTTTTTTCAATTTATTTTTTTTATCTACGTGTATTTATTTAATTAAACCTAATGATATCATGTGTTGATATTAATGCCCAAAATCCAAACTGAATAGGCTGTGAAAAATCTAATTTGTGGTATTTGTTTGAAAAAGCTCCTCCTTTCCAAAGGTTTTTCAAACATATGACATCAAGAAAAGTTTTTTAACAGCACAAGTTGAAGTGTCATGGTATTCAGACCAACTAAAATCAAGTTGGTACTCAAAATGTTATTTACAAGGCTAATTAGATTTTCGAATGCTTTGCGCATTCAAAACTAATGATTTGGCTATTTTTTCAAAATACATGACAAGCAGAATATTTTTGTACACCTATATCAAATTGATAAGAGTCGCCATCTTAACTCTTTTTCTTTTTTCTCTGATAATTAAGCACAAGGTTTGTCAGTTTCTTTGTCTAAATTGTGTGCTGTTGAAAATTTTCTCTGTGGTCATTTAGTTGAAACAAATTACCACAGAATAGTTTTTTTACAGCACAAGATGGTCACAACTTTAAAACTGAAAGGGTTAACACGGTCAGGTGAAAATTGCACACCTGCTAGTCGTGATCTAAGCATGTTATCTGTGAGATAGTACACCTGAACATAATAGGACACAAGGATAATCCAAATAAACTGGTGCCTTATCTGTAAAAGAATTATATTGTTTATAAAAATATAAATCAATTCAAAGAAGCTAAATGGATTCCTTATCTGAGAACAAATCTAAATATTTTAACCCTTAGAGTACCAAACTGGAGTTAGGACTGTAACATCTTGTGCTGTTGAAACCTATCCTGTGGTAATTTGTTTAAAAGAGCTCCCAATGGGAGCTCTTTTAAACAAACTACCACAGAATAGGTTTTAAATAGCCCTTTTAGATTAGAATTTTGACATTGCAATAGAAACATGTTGTGCTAAAAATAATTTAAACTCTGAGACAGCCTAATAGTACAAGCAGATACCAGGTAAAATCGCTGATGTTGCTATTATCTTCGTTAGTTTTTTTACACAAAATAGGTGAAAGCTCTGCTCAGCTCATACAAACAGCTTAACTCTTAAAGTACTGAATCTGGTTCAGTTGGACTTAAAGCTGGGACCACTTTGTGCAGTTGAAAACCTGTTCTTTTGTTATGTGTTTAAATGTAGGAGCTCTTTTAAACAAATTACAATAGGAAAGGCTTTCAACAGCCTGTTTCAGATGGAATGTAAAAACAAAAATGAGCAAATGTTGTGCTCGGCACTTTAAGGGTTAACACTATCAGCACTATAATTGATGTGAGTTGTAATTTAAGGGTTACATTAAAAAAAACTATGAATTTAAATTAAAAATTATTATTATTTTTACACTTTCTGAATTTTTTTATTTTTTTTTTATAAACTCTTAGAATGCTGAATTTGTGTCAGACACCATACTGCATTGTGCTGTTTGAAACCTATCCTGTGGTAAATTGTTTAAAAGAGATATTTTAAACAAGCTATCCAAGTATGCCTTTTTAAACAGCATGAGATGGTTTAAGTTTTTATCTAACAAACATTTTATTCAGCACTCTTGTGGTTATTAGGACAAAAGAATTGGTTTCTAACCTTTAAAGTGCTCAGCTCAATTTATTTTTATTTCATTATCAAAATTCTGCCCAAAATAAGCTGTTAAAAACCTATCCTGTGGTAATTTAAACAAACTACTACAGGACAGGTTTTTAACAGCACAAGGTGGTCAGGGTTTAAAAATCAACGTAACCCTATTCAGCACTGTAAGGGTTAACATTCTGTTCGGTCTGGACAATGAGAGTTGACACTAGCAAGGGTTAAAACAAATCTTGCAATATCATTACAAGAGCCTCTTTCCCAAACGTAAGCTTATTCATGAAGTGAGATGTTGATGGCTTGGTATTACTGCCATTGTGTTACAATATTCTTTACAGGCAGTTCATAGTGCCGTATGTATCCTACTTGATCAATGGGTTTGGTCTTTAAATATCAACATTGCTGTAAACTTAACTCTCTTTTTTGAAAGCAATTACAAGTTTGAAATTGTTGTAAACTGCACATTTTGAAATAAAAAAAACATCTACAAATGTCAAAATCATTTTGACTGTGTTCTTTAGGGGTGCAACGATACACTTATGCCATGGTACGATACGTATCTCGATACACAAAACACAATACGATACATATCTCAATACGAAACGATACAACTATTTTAAAAAAAACCATTACTAAAAGTAACAACAAATCATTGAAACCATATCTCTTTAATTTCAAAGTCTTTAGACAGACAACATTTTCAATTTTCAACAGTCAAATTGTTTGCGAGATCGGCATTTTCATTTAACAAGGTAATAAAATTATTTATCAATTTAAGTAATTTAGTCATATTATAAATATTTTTGTATCGATATTTAGCTTTAACTGTATCGTGTATTATATCGCAGCCCATGCACGTATCGTGGTACATCAGAATTTTGGTGTATCGTTTCACCCTTAGTGTTCTTACCTACACAAGTTTCTCTTTGGAAAGTAAGTGTACACTTTACATCAAATTTGTATTCGTTAAAGGAATATATTGATCCAGTGTAGTATATTAACCCTAACCGCGCGGCTTCCGGAAATATTTCCGTGAGCCGCATGGACAAACCTGCAGCGATGTTCAATGGGGTGCTAATTGGGATAGACGGAACTTTTAAACGGTCCGACACACACCCCTCAGGATAATTTCTCCAAAGCTATGCCACACAGTAAGGGTTAATATGTACAAATAGTTGTCACAAAAGTGCTGAGATGAAAGTTAAGATGTCATAGTCTTCCAAAAGCTTTGTTGAACAATACTTAGATCTTAAGTAGTTTTCGCCATTGTACTTATAACATGTCCATGCGAATCTTTTTTTAATCAATAACACGTGTTTATTTTATTACATAAACCATTTTTATTTCTCTCAGCGTTCAATGATGAGATATTTTTAGCTTTTAGCACAATAAAAATGCCACAAAGAGAAACATTTTAGTGTTATTTTAGTGCAACGTCTTCTTGTACTTGAGCACTGTGATTGTGAAGCCCTCTGTTGACTTCCCTCAGGTGACGAGTGAAGGTTTTACAGCTCAAACTCAAAGCAACAATGGTGCTTATAAACTATATATCTTCACAGAATGGTTGTGAAGGAAGGAAACACAAAAAATCAACACAGTATTTGATTTATTTCTGCATTGTTTCTTTGCATTGTTTACATTATGTGTCCTTCTAAAAACTAAAAGTATTCTTACATGTTTTTATTTTATTTATTAAATGCATTCCCCTATTCATTAAAAGAATTTTGGTCACTCAATTTCCAAATTCAACAATGTTACAACTAAAAAAAGTCCTTGACCTTCTGAAAGTCAAGGTCATGTATATTGTTGACCCAAAACCTATAACTGTTTTACAAGTATTCTCTGTAGTCTTATGAAAGCCCCCCAAATTGTTAATGTATTTTTTAACCCTTGCCGTGCGGCATAGTTTTAGAGAACTTACCGTGCGGCATAGTTTTAGAAAAGTTGTTCTAATTGGCGTATCCCGGAATTTTTTTTATTGTTTCCTCTCTCCCAATTAGTACCTCAATTAACATCCCTGCCTGTCTATCCATGCGACTCACGGAAATATCC
>JAULCD010083803.1:0-11741 GCA_032361085.1 Calliostoma canaliculatum
ATAAAAGTTAAGACATCTTAGTTTTACAAACGGCGTATTGAAGAACACTTTGCTCTGTCCCTAGCTGCCTATGGCTGTTTGGTTCATTTGGAGTGTTCAACGGTTATAAAGAATACTGACTAAGATTAATCTTACCTTAAAATAGTTTTTATGGAACGGACCTAAAGGGGTCAATACAAAATTGCAGGTGTCAAGAACAATAGTAAATTGTTACAATTATTGACACCGACAGTTTTAATACAGAACTTGATCAATTTGCAGTTGTCGGAGAAAAAGAAACTAAGCATTTGTATTGTGATATGTGTACATACACCTACTGATACAGATCGTCAATGATTGAGTGTGTTTGTTCTGTTGTCCGTTTTATCTCACATGTTGCGACATAAAGTGAACTTAATCAATAACATATAGCTCTTTCTCATAAAGAAAGGATATATATTAATTAGATATTTGTTTGTTAACTGATAAATTTTTCAAATATAGTATATTGGACATAAACAACCATATTATTTATGTAATCATGAAGCACGAGGACACCTATTTGTTGTGACATATACGAACAAATACTGGGATAATAAGGATGCTAAAAACTCCTAGTCCTGTAAATGTTCCTCCATTTATTTTCAAAATGTTTGTTTATTTTAAATAACTGTCTCAGAACTTAAAATTCGAAATTGGCTCCCAAATGAGATATCGCATGGGTGAGATCAAGCGATGTGTAAAGAATGTTTTTTATAAAATGATTGAAGTGTCTCTTGTGATTAATTATATTACACTCGTTTATAACCGTTTCAAACCCGTTGACAAGCCTTTGAGTTTTAAACTTTAATCAACGAGTGTTGATAAACTATTATTTGCAATCAGAAGCCAGTCTGGTAAATACATATTTTTACTCATGTATGAACACAAATTATATGTTATCCCTTGTGGTGCCATTCACACACGTCTTAAGACTAGCTTCCACTTTGTTTATGTCATATTAAAGTATTATCCATGCAGAAGTCTACTTCTAAACGTGCACCATACCTTGATTACTATTAGAAACTGAAACACCAGCTAGTGAAGCCTGGTGGTCTGATAAGTGATAGAAACACTTAATGTTCCTCGAAAACCATAAACATAATGACCAGGGTGCTGTCATAAGGCTAAGATGCCTTAACTTTCATCTTAGCGCTCTTGAACAAGAGCGCTAAGATGAAAGTTACGACATCTTAACTTATAAGCGCATTGTAGAACAAGACCGAACTCTTTTCAAGCATTCCGTTGTGGTTTGGTGCAATAAAAGTGCTCAACGGTCAAGAGGAAATATCAACTAAGATTGAACGTAGCTTACCAGAGATTTGTGGAACAGGAGTCAGTTGTTGTTCTATGTTGTAACTAACAGTAGTCTTGAGCTTTAAACTAATTAACTAAAGATCTACTGTGTAATTTACTAGGTTCAAAGCGGATTCAAACAAACGTTTGTACATTGGTTTTTAGATTCATACCTCAGTAAACTGAACGCATTCACTCAGCCAATCCTTATGATTTAATTCAATAACTACAGTAGTAATTTGAAACGAATACACTCACATTAGTGTGAGAAAGATCAACATTGTCAGCGTATGAATATGTCAGTTTGTTATTCAAACCTGGGCCTGGAAACAGCTCTAAAGATGGGTAGTTGTATCCAGTTTTTACTGCAGTTAGTTTGTATGAAATGATAATGCTGGCTATTTATAGAGCGCCATATCCACCCACGAATGCATGCTCATAGCGCATATTATTACCCGGTCATCGGATCCCATGTTCAACCAGTGTCAGTCACAACTTCCTGGGGAGTATACAACCCAAGCTGCTTATTATATAGTTGCATCATAAAATTGACAAGTATACATGTTCACAATTGATTTATTAATACTAAACTAGTATAAGACTTAACGTTTTCACAAAGTCAACACCAAAAAACACGAACCGACGAATTTAAAATGATAAGAAATTTACTCAAACAACTTCAATATCCTATCTATGCTAACTAATTATCTTGCCTGAAGTTTTTTTCTTGTGTGTAGAAGTACCGGAAACCATTTTTTAGCATTCAGTTACGAGAGACTAAAGGGCTTTTATTTCGCAACAAAAGAACGACCTTGTTGTAATCAAAGGAACATAACTCTCAAGGTTTACGTCAATACTAGTTTGTGTACCGCTAAACCCTTTATAAACCATTAAGTACTATGGGATCCGCGAAAGCTGCTAAGCACAAGTTCAGTTCAAAAAATAGTGTTTCTGTTTTCTTTTTATTAGAATTCTATTATGAATATCAATTACTTGGGCCCTTTTGTGTTACAGAAGTATAACATAAGTTTAAAAGCAAAGCAATTCTTAAAATTTATTTGAGCAAAAAATAGTTATCAGTGGGCGTGGCTTAATTATTTTAGGTTCATTGGGAAGTGAATGCAATAACACGTGTCCTCAACACCCAAACATCCTTGACATCGTTTGTCTTAGGCTTTCGTAACAATCGACTAATGGTTAAAAGATGGTTACCCAGCTGCAATCTCTCTCATTCCGGCTTTGCTCATGCCAATAACTTGCCATATTTTCTCCTATATTTTTTCCTACTGAATTGTCGAGGACGCATTCCTAAATTCTAATAGAGGAAACAATGACTTGTAACCTTTACTACATACAGTGGCAGATGTTCAAAACATGGTTTACACGTTGCAAAGACCTGCTATTCTTGTGTAGTAAATATACCTCTCATTAAAACTGGTATGGAGGACATGACGAGACATAATGCTTATTTCAAAATTGCCTTTGTGTATATATGTTATCATGGTCACAAGACAGCATATGTATCTAGATGTTGTAAAACTATTTTTATTATTTATTTTATTATATTTATATTTATGCTGTGTCACAATTGAAATACAATACAATACAATATATATAACTATGTGTTATCTTCATACCATATATACGCTTCATATGTTGTCCTATTTTGCTTCGTCTACTGTTGTTTTCATAACATACAAGTACCATACTTAAACTGATATGCAATCTAACTTGCTTTTGAACATGCTCTTGTGGGGTACATGTTGGAGGTGAACGCTATTTTTAACATTTTTGTTATTTATTATACACTGCACTTGTGGTTATATCATGCAGTGAACCTTGCGAACCAAGAGTGTTACTATGTGACAAAATTCCACACTGTCCTGACTGAACTTACAAACATAACATGTTAAAAGTAAAACAAAAGGTTCCAGATGATTTTGTGTTTTGTGATTTTTAAAATATAGGATATGGATCCTTTATCTATTGACACTAAAGGCAATAACATAAAATTACTGTCTTTTTAAAAAATAAATACATAATACATGTCAGTCAATTTGTGTATTGCCAGAAAATGTACTCGGCCGTTTTTATGTTTGATATATACATACATTTCTGTACACTTGTACACGACGCTTGTGTATTTCCAAGAGGCTGAGGAAAGGTTATGTTTGATGTAAAGGTCACTCGCTTTTGTGGGCACACAGCAGACACGTAGTGCTGGAGGCGTTCGAGGGATTAAACTATAACCAAAGCACACGCGAGCCCTGTTGAGACATTTGAATCTATTCACATTTATTGAAAAAATAAACCACTGAGTTTTTATGCGATCACAAAAGTGCATTACCTAGATTATTTCAAAGGTACTTTAAAACTCTGCACTTTCCTGACTCCAATATGTGGTTAAGTATATTATGACAGTCTCTATGCTTTAAAGACAAACATATATTGGATAACAACGTTTTCAATGCATTGCGAGGCAATATTTTGATAAAGCTTCTTATAGCGTTGCCAAGCATTTTGGGGATATTTAGATATATAAAGCATAAAGCCTAACATTGTGGCATTTGTTTCTAATAAAATCCACTAGAGCTTTACTAACATTGTAATCAGGAGTTGCATTTTTAATCTGTGTATTTTGAGAATAACAAACTATGAACACAGACTAAATTCACATGTGACAAAAGCTTGTTTTGACTGAAATCGCAGCCTATTTACAACAACACGCCTAGTATCCTTATAAAACATATTCAAATTAAAACACAATGTTCATTTTTAATTCTTGGAGGCATATCTACTTTTTGAGAAACCCTCAGTCTTGTTTGAATCTGATGTTCCACCAGTTTCCGTACAACGTGTACTACTGAGATGGTCAGACCTACTTCTCAGTCGGTCACCTTTGGATTCAAGCAATTGCATTGCTTAACCCTTACCGTGCGGCATAGTTTTGAAGAAGTCGTCCTCTGTGGCGTGTACCGGAATTTTAAAGGGTTTTCCTATCATAGTTAGTACCTCACCCATGTGGTCCACGGAGATATCCGGGTCAGGCTACTAGTAGCCTGACCTGGATATGTCCGTGAGCCGCACGGTTAGAGTTATATAAATTGATCTAAATCCTATTTCTGTCTTTAAAATTGACAACACACAATCATTGTGCCAATGTGGCTACTTGCACTTTGATATTATGTACACTTAAAACATATTCATATACTATTTAATGGATTTTTATTGTGACTACTTGTGCTAAGATACTATGTACACTTAAAATCATATAGAACGTATTCAGCAGATTTTCATTGGTTTAAAAGGAATTTCGTTTGGAAATCTATCAAGCCAATGACATTTCTGCTGATTAATTTCTATACATTTTGTCTTGTGGTTGTGTTTCATTATTTACGTACACAAGACATATTTGATACTGTTACTTGACGTTGTTATTTGACAGTAGTTTGAAGTTGCCAGGCTTACTATTGGAATGTTAACTTGGATTTAACTGAACTTTAATTTATTGTCACATTTTAGAAAAAAGTTTTTCTGGTAATTAATAAAGTTTCAAAATACGACATATGAAGTTAGAAAAACAAGATTAGATGCGCTGACACATTAGCTTAGAAAATCAAATTATGATGACAATTCTGCTCTAAATGTTAATGCAGATTAAAAATGTGTGTCGCTAATGTGATTATGTCAGGACGTGAAGCAAATAAATAAGACACACAAATTGGCTAGGGAAATAAAATAAAAACAACTTTGAAATCTCAAAATGTAATTTATTTGACATGTCCACCGGTTATCTTTCTTTTCTTTTATTCAAAATTATTTTCTCTGCTTTTCACGGTCTGAATTAAAGAATGTGAGGGTTTTTCCATATTGCACTGAAGAGAGGTATCAGAAGGAGACAATGTTTTAAAAATACGTTTAATTATCAGAAGCCATTTCCTACTGTTCTCAAGAGTAAGTCCGTACAAAAACTCTTGAAAATAGCGCCAAACACCAAATAACTGACTCACTCCTTAAATCTTATTTCACTTAACTCACTCTCACACTCACGACTGAAGAGACAGGCTTTCTACCAAACAAACCGGATAATATACGTTAAAACATGTGGTTTGTGGATGACAACGGCTTTTAAAATATTCTTTAAGATGTTGTCATCCATTATTTGTATTCTGTTTGTAATCATTTAACTTACAAAAATGCCTGTAAAAGAAGTGGTATCAATTTAAAGTTAAGATGAGAGCGATTATTTTGTGTCTGTATCAACACGGGTACATAATTCAACATTGTATAGAAATTAGTTTGTAGATTTACATTGGTTTGATGAGGTATCCTAAGTGTCTTTTCGCTATGTTGCCAAGTTTGGAGATAAAGTGACTTTTTGCCTTGTTTGGAGGATAGATCGGTTGTTGCCATGTTTCGTGGATAGATGGCTGGTTGCCATGGTTTGAAGAATATATAGCGTGTTGCTATGTTGAGGAATGGATGGCTTGTATTGCCAAGCTTGTCACCGTGCTGTTTACAGTTTAGACTTGTTGCCAGGTTGAAAGATAAGATTGCTGGTCGCCGATCAGTGTTCAGTGATGGAACATCTCATTGCTGGTATTACGAGTCCTGATTTTGAGGGCATTTAGGGCCTTTTAGCTTTGTTTAGAATGTTGTAATGATTCTTGTAGCATTTTACCAAATATATTTCTTGTATTGCTATGGCGCGTCGCCAGATAGTAGTTGGCATTTCATAGTGTTCGTGGCAGTTTGTAAGTGTGAGCGTGTGAGCGTGTGAGCGTGTGTGTGAACAAGTTGTGACGTTATTAAAGCGGTTGTGTATCGTACAGCGTATGGTGCACTGCACAGCACGTCCAATGTACGTTATGTTGTATTTTGGGGATGTTTACTAGGAGAAAGACATCCGCTAAATAATTTCTAAACATTATCCCCACTATCGGTTCTTATTCTATCAGAAGTAATTACCTTGTAAACAATGTCACTGGATCAATGGCTTTAGATTGCACATCCAAAACCGTTTTTGTGAACTTTGCAGTTTTCAAAGCTAAAACTAGTGCATTGTTTGCTAAGGTGTAGTAAAACTAACCCTCGTAAATAGGTGTATTTGACAATGTGATAATGGAATTATCCAACAAACTTTATTTTCTTTTATTAAGAGTAAAAATATTTAAAATATTGTTTTATGACGTATCGACACTGCGTCATTACACAATAACGCATTATCCTGGCCCCCGTTCCTCAAATCAATCTTAGTGTTAAGATGATCATAAATGATGTTTTAACCAATGTCCCGTGGAGTCATTTGCTTACGACTGTCGTAGCGCAGAGATCGATTTGGAACCAAGAGCTAAAAAGGCACCGATTCCAAACCCCCCTCTGTGTTACGAAAGTTGTATAATAGTCATTTGTAACAACCAGAACACAGCGGTACAAAATTCCGCAAAGCATAGTGTGGCCTTAATTTCAGTTTTAGAAACAGCATAGTGTGGCCACACATATAAGTAATCAATTCAGTACCGAAATGGTTAACTACATTCTGTTATATAACGACCAGATGTAACGTAACAGTTTAAGTGCCGCATTGATTTTAGTAAAACATAAAACTGTCTATACGATGTGCTATTGAAAACCTATTCTATGATAATTTGTTTAAAACAAGCTCCTTCGGGAGCTCTTTTAAACAAATTATCACAGGATAGGTTTTCAACAGCTTTTGTAAGTTACATTTTGTATATTAAAACATAAAAATGAGTTTGGCTGTCTTAGGGTTAAGAGTCAATGGAATACAATATATGCAGTGACTCATTCCAACTCGTTATTTTGCGAGAGATTAGCAGAATAGAGGTAGATATATTAAAGAACATGAACGTAAAGGATCTTTAATTGGATGTTGGCGTGTTCTTCGTTTGAATTGTTATCTAAAGTCAGACTTGTTTATAGAAGAGGGCAAACCACTACAATATAAATTACATATGACATTACCAAACTAAATCTTACACACCTCGTTACTGACACATGCAAAGAATTCATTATTATGTAGAAATGATTTACAACCACTACCAGCTTCTAATGAAATATTTTATCTGACAACTGTCGTATCAGTGGACCGTAAATGAAAGACATCAACACCATCGAATGAAGTAAATCCACTTTCTGTCCCGACAATTTTTATTAGATATAAACGCAATAGAGATAGAAACGTGGCATGATGCACGAATTGCTGAAGTCGGTGGGGCCATTTGGTGTTCAGGAGTGAGCAGTATTACAATAAAATCAAAGCGATTTCCTTTTATGACCTAATAAATCGGCAATTCCTTCAACGCAGAACACACAACATATTCACAAGGACAATGTGGGTTTGTTTGTGTAGACCATCTAGTATAAATATTTTTTATATTTTATACAAAAATCCAAACAAACCTTTTATTAAACTAGTGTGTCTCTATTCTCTTAAACACAAAACGATGAGTTTACACAAATGATTCAGTAGGTTTAGAGATCAGTTTCTTTGCAGTATATTCACGACAATTATAGGTTATACAAACTTTTATTAAAAGTTAAATTTAATTGATGTGAGGTTAAACGTAAAAAATACAGACGTCTTATAATTTTAAGTAAGACCATCTGAACTACCTTTACTAATTAATACTGGTATATATGAATAATACATGAACAAAGATTGTGTCAAGTATGCAATTATAATGTCATTTGAGATGAATATCACTGTTTATTGATTAGTCCATTGTATAAGAATTTAGAAAAAAATGCATGTACCTGCCTATTGTTGTAAACAAGACTCATGTTACACTGGGGAAAATGTATCAAAATTATTCAGCGGATTTTCATTGGTTTGATGAGATTTCCAAAGGAAATCTCATTAAACCAATGCCAATCCGCTCAATAATTTCTATAATTGTTTTCAAATGTACATGTGTCATGTCAGTTTTAGTGTCAAAGACTGACGTAAAACTTAAACTAGAGTACTTTCTTTAAAAAACAGCTTTTAGGATTTTTCTTTTAGCAACAAAGGGTGGTCACCATTTTTATAACTCTAACTAAACTCAAATCAAAGTTAAGGTTACAGTTTAGACATATTTTATTCTGTGAATATACTGGTAAAATCTATCCTTTTGTAGCTCGTTTAAAAGACTTTTTGGCATGATATCTTTAACCCTTTGAGTTGTGAGTTCAACATTTGTCAATTTCAAAGTTAAAATTTTAATAAGCTATTTGAAACCCATTCGTGGTAATTTGTTTGAAAGAGCTCTTCCAGGAACACCTTACCACAGAATAATTTTTTAACAGCCTAGTTTGATTGGAATTAAGACCTTAAAACTGTTGAAATCCTATCCGGTAATAATTTGTTTTAAATAGCTCCTACTTAAGGGTTAACTTGAACAACGGTAACAGAATCTACAGAATTTACGTACAAAAAGACAGAAAGCTGACGCGTTACCTTGAATTTAAGGGTTAAATAACAGTTACTGGATCTACTTAGCCTAAGAATAACATGACGACTGAAGGGTTAATTGAGATAGGATTACGCTGGGGTTAACTCACACGCAAAGGACCCACTTAGACTAGGAAGAAATACATGACAGCTAAAGGGTTAGCCTAGATGAGATCCACTTAGTCTAGTAATGACACGACATCTCAAGGGCTAACATAGTTGAGTTAACACAGGGGTTAACTAACAGTTTCTGGGTTGAGTTAGTCCTGGTAATTCATGCTTAACCCAGATGGCTGTGATACAAGCTCAGGGAAAACTGAAGGGTTAACCTACGGTATGTCAGGTGACTCCAAAGTAACTTACAGCTACTGGATCTACTTGACCAAGGAAATTCTTGGGTGACGGAAGTCAGTGATACAAGATCAGGTGAGTGTAGCTTGCTCTTCTTAAAACCTTTCTGCGGGCCCTTCAATCACACTTCCACTTCAGCTGAGAGCGCATCAGCCGGGAGGAGATATCTTATGATATGTCATTATCAGGACAATGTCAGTTTCTTACATATTCATATGGATGAATTCGTTTCATAAAACATCTCCCCAATAATAAAAAAAACGCACCAATGACACCTATGGAAATTTCATCAAACCAATAAAAATCCGTTGAATAATTTCTTTACATGTTTATAGTGATATTTTTAACTGTTGCCAATTACAGTGATTAGATAAGGTAATGAATTATAACTGTGAGCAGTTATATTGTGAAAACCTTTCTGTGGCAATTTGTTTATAAGGTGTATATATTTTTAACACTTCGTGAAAGTTATTTTTGGCACTAGTTAACAGTTTTTTAGATACGAATAACACAGTTATTGTACTTAAAAATCAAATTTATGTAAACTTAGTTCTTGATGATATCTGCAGGTATAATAAAGTACAAACCAGATAAAGACTTGATCGTCATTTTGTTCTGTGTCAAGTTCAACAGATCACATAAAGATGACAGTTTGTTATTCTGACTACTGCAATAACTTTTGAGATATCCAAGCAAGAATCTAACCAGTTATTTAATCTGTAAACTATTTACACTATTTAGTGTTAAACTGACGCAAGTTAATTTCACCCACAGGAAACTTCAAACAGGGTCTGTGTTCAAAACTTGATTTATAAAGAACAGACATTCCAGATAGCAGATCTTGGCTGTATTCGCTCTATAAAACATCCTACCAATTACAAACATTGGCAAGATTTCAATTAGTTAATTACTTTATAAGATAAAAGTAACATAATTCAGTTTTAGTAGTTACAAATGAGAATTGTACGTGGGATGTTTAGGCCGCGAATAAAATTACAAACGAAATTGAAGGATGATACATTCCTAACCCTCCACGTGTTGAATTCAAGTTGTGATTTAAAATTGAAATTGTGAGATGCTCAAGCAAGAACCTCTACTACTTAATGAAACTGTGAACTATTTACAGTATACCAAACTGCCAGAAGTTATTTTTCTCAAACAGAATTTAAAAGATGGTCTGTGTTTAAAACCTGATTTGCAAAGAACAGGCATTCCAGATGCAGACCTTGGCTGTTGTCATTCCATAAAACATATTCCAAGGTAAGAACATTGGCCCAAATTGAATTAGTCAATTATCATTCTGCCAATATGTTTCATTTAGAAGATGTTTATAGAATGCCAACAGCCCAGGGCCCCGTTCCTCAAAGCGATTTTAGGCTAAGTTGATCATAAGTGATTTTTGAAACAATGTCCTGTAGAGTTGTTTCTTATCATAGGCTTATGACTGTCGTAGTGCATATATCGTTTTGGAACCGGTGCCGATCTCTGATCTACGACAGTCGTAAGCCAATGGTCTATTTTTCACTTACGATCAACTTAGCCTAATCGCTTTGAGGAACGGGGTCCTGGGCTGTTGACATTCTATAAAACATCTTCTAAATAAAACATATTGACACAAATTTAATTAGTCAATTACCTGTTTTAAAAATAATTTTAACAGTTATCAATGAGAAAAGTGTGTGGGATATTTAGACATGAGCAAGAATAATTAATCAAAATTAAAAGTATCAAAAGAATATACGTTTTAACCCTCTTGCGTTTGAAACCTTTCTGCAGCAATGGTTTATTTGATGCATTGGTTTTCAACAGCGAGATAAGGTAAGATTTTTGACACTAGTCACTAATTTGTCTTACAGTTTTTAAAGACATGAATATAATTTTTTTTCTTGTACTTGAAAATAAAAATTAGTTCTAAAAAAAAAGAAAAAGTAAATGAAATTTGTTCTTGAAAACATCTACATTTATTGCAGTTACAATGAAATATATGGACTTGATCATCATTTTGTTTAAAAGTCAGTTTATAATTATGTGAGACACCAAACCAAGAATCTCGACCTCTTATTTAAACTATTTTGTATCAAAATGACTCAAGTTAATTTTCCCCACAGAAAACAGAGTCTGTGTTAACAACTTGCTTTTTAATGAACAGACATTCGAGGTGGCAGATCTTGGCTGTATTAGTTCTATAAAACATTGTCATCAATTTGGGTTTTACGTCTGCTTCGTAACAAAAGTGTTTAACCGACAGGTAAATTCTATAAAACATATTACCAATTTACAACATTGGCACGACTTTATTTAGTCAATTACCTTTTAATATGAAAACAGCATAGCTCAGTGTTAATAGTTACAAATGAGGAAAATACGTGTAATGTTTAGGCTTGAAAAAAAATACAAACAAAATTGAAATTTTGTGCCTTTTTAACAATTAAAATGCTGAATTTTGTGTTATTTAAAAACATATCCCTGAAAAAAATATTTAGAAATTATTCAGCGGTTTTCCATTGGTTTGATGAGAGTCTCATCAAACCAATGGAAATCGGCTGAATATTTTTTTTCAAGTGTATTCTGTAGTAGTTTGTATAAAAGTGCTCCTGGGGGAGAACTTTTAAACACACTATTA
>JAULCD010083913.1:0-11741 GCA_032361085.1 Calliostoma canaliculatum
TAACTTTACGACGTCCTAAACCATGTCACTGGGTTAATGGATTTGGTCTACAAATGCAAAAAATGGTTGTAAACTGTTCACTTTAAAAAACAACCTTGTTTTTCTTTGGAAAGTGCACAGTTTACAACCATTTTTGCATGTGTAAACCAAATCTATTAACCGAGTGACATGGTTTAGGACGTTGTAAAGTTATTATCTATTCGTAAAACGGGCCCCAGTACGCTGACATGTTATTGCCTCAGGTAAGTAGCGTTAAATTGTATGTCATTTTGTGCTTGAGTAAGCCCGAGATGTAAAATAAAATTAGGAATTTTATGCATGTGAATGAATTAAATAGTTTTATATAATATTAGTTTATACCTTTACAATAAACTTTTTTTACAAATGTAATTTAGTAAGGTTAAAATGTCTTAACTTCATCTTAGCGCTCTTGTAACGAGAGCGCTAAGATGAAAGTTAAGATATCTTAACTTTAGTAAAGCTTTGTAGAACAAGATCTTGCTCTTTCTTCAAATTTCATTAAATGTTTGTGTCTTTGGAAGTGTTCAAGAAATATATACATATGTGTGTATACATTTTTTGTTTTAATCACAACTAAATGGTTATGTAAACTTTTTTTTATTAAGTGTAACTTTATTTTAATAGTTGTGTTTGACATACACTAAACCAATGAGTTTGCTTTACAAATGACAAAATCGTTGTAAACTATGCGTTATTTGCAAAGTGTATATAATACAACGATTTCCATTTTTGTAAACTACAGTATACCCTTGAGCCACAAAATATTATGTTTTAAAACCACATGTTTAACACTAAATCAAAGTGAACAGAAATCGTGATCACGAATACGAACGCAATGTCAGCCCTCAGGTGACTACATAAATCATTTTAAGGTCATTTTACGTACTGTAATATCAAAGCGAAATGAATTTGAAATATGTAAACTGTATCAATGTAGCGTCACAGTGTCGAAGATGTTTAACTGGTTTACAAATGCCATAATGATTGAAAAATTTGCACTATCTAACAAATAGGTAGGAAATTCCCTAATTTACAAAGCGTTTGGTATGAGTTATGCACGTCATTTTAAAGAGATAAGGACATTAAAAGGTATCCTTGTATAATCTTTGTCTGTGTAAATTAGATTTTTAGAGCTTTTTATTTACTCAGTGGGGTTTCATCATTAACGTTTCCAAACTGTTTTATCAGAGTAGGTTATTACCCTACACCATCTGCATTCTTACTTCGTTTACTGCACGACAGAGTGCGTAACTGCTGAATATAATGTTGTTACAACTATATTGACCTGATGCGGATTATTCAGCTTCATGTTATTGTCTACCTAGAGATAGAAATGAGTATTGTAATATTTTCTTTAACCCTTAGAATGCCCAATTGATTTTATGTGTACTCACAACTGTCATAGCTTTGTGATGTTGAAAACCTATCTTGTGATAATTTGTTTAAAAGAGCTCCGTTGGAGCTCTTTTAAACAAATTATCGCAGAATAGATTTTCAACAGCCTATTTGAAATACAATTTTGATCTAATGAATAAATGTTGAGCTTGGCAAATTTAGGGTTAATTTTCTTTCTCGACGCTGCAGCGACATGGCAATATACATACGTAGATTGGTATACTCTGTGTAAAACAGATTCGATCGTGAATCAATATTTTCATATCCAATATGTCCGTTCGTATTTCCCACATAATTACACCACAACGTGAAAATTATGTGGAAAAATAAGTGACAGTGAAAATAACTTGTATTAAATAAATCAATACTAAAAATAGGTCTGTGTCAATTAAGAAGCCTAGTTAGTGTTTTCTGTGTAAATGTGTTGGTGGGGGACAAAAATATCTTATTGCAATGAAGAGTTTTTTTTGTGTGTGGGCGTAATAGTAAAAAATACACATTTATCTCTTCTAGATTGATGATTTAAGTATTCAAAGTTGCTTTTAATCATTTGACACATGTGTCCGTCTCACTTTTCTTTAACCACAATTTCAATGATTCATACAGGCAAGTTTTATGTTTTTATATTTATATTGTCACAATGTTCATTACTATCTGTCCTGACAGATAATGCATTTAAATCATTCTCAGGCGTTGGTGTTTTATATCCAGCAAAGTGCACACATTACTGACATAGTGGGCACTTTTCCTCAGAGCGATTTTAGTTTTAAGATCGTAAGCGAATTTCAAAACAATGCCCCGTGGAGTTGTATCCTATCATAGACTCACGATTGTTGTAGCGTAGAGATTGATTTAATACCGGTGCCGAATGGCACCGGTTTTTAAAGCGTTCTTTGCGCCACTACAGTGGTAAGCCAATGCTATAATTACGATCAGTTTAGTTTAATATCGATTTGAGGAACAGGGCCCTAGAGACATTAGGCTAGAGTTAGTTCGAGGTCCTGTATTAACTGAATATTCGTGTTGTTGGGTTAATTTAACAACGCTTCACGGTCATAAGCATTTCATATTTGCTGTGCATTTTTGTTTATATAGAGCCAATTTGGTCGTTTTTCAAATACTACATTTTTTGTGAACTTTGTTTTTTGGCCAGAAACCTAAGTGACCTTCACGTCCCGCCGCATTCTCCTGGTTTGTCTCGTTGTTTGAGCATGCATAGTTTATGAAGAAGCGGGGTGAAAAAGAAGTTGCTGAGCACAAAATAAACTTTTAAAAAGAAACAACTGAAAAGGACAAAAAACATAATACCGCTTTACATTAAAGTATTATAAAGTTGGTAATACATCATATACATATAACACATAAATTGGACACGTTATTTGGATTTTCTCGGAAGTGCAAGTAACTAGTGTCGTGTATATGGTACACAAATTTATCATGACGAATTTAGTGTTCATTAGCATTAACTAAATACCAGATAAAGTGAAAATTGTTGTTAATATACGTTTCATTTAACATTTTAAGTATGGTAAATATTCCATTAAAACTATAACACACACACAGTTGCATTACTCGTTAAAACGCCAGTTGAGCATCCGTGTTTTTTAATGATCTGCGTCACTTTGGACGTTTGACTCATTAATATTCCGTGAATCAGACCCTGTTCTCAAGACATTACCGATTTGACCAAGCCCTCAATCCACGAAGCTATCTTGATGCTATGACGTCTTACTTTTCATTTAAGTGCTCTCGTAACGAGAGTGTTAAGATGAAAGTTAAAACATCTTGGCTCTATGCAAGCTTTGTGGAACAAGACCTTGCTTTTTTTTAACCTCCTTCGAGTGATTGGTTCAATGTAAGGGCTCAACGGTCATGGAGAAGTATTGACTCAGATCGATCATAGCTTACGATAATGGCCCCTAATTAAACGTCCAATGTCAAACTTATAGGATCTCTTCACTCTTCTTACAGGGCAGCGCTAAATGTATTGAGAGTAGTTGATGGTTGTTGATGGTGACGCACGCGTCGTCACAAGATACCTCAGACATGTTCAGCTGGTGACAAGTTTAAACTTTGCGCTGGCCACTTGGAGGTACTCACTAGGAATATGGGCCCTTTGCGCTCCTAAAACACAAAAAAAACCGACGCCCAGTCCTGACGCAAATGGACTTAGAAGTGCGCTCCTGAAATGCAAAAACGACGCTCATGCTTGACGTAAAAAAATTATAAAAGTGCCTCTAAGATGATGTCATAGTAGTACTGTTAGTAATGTCTGAGAACAACATGTAAAAGTGCTTTGTCTGTCACAATCAATTGCAACACAATTACTGACACTGAAAAAAATATAGAAATTATTCATAGAATTTCCATTGGTTTGATGAGATTTCCGTAGGAAATCTCATCAAACCAATGAAAGTCCTATGAATAATTTCTATATTTGTTTTTAGTGTGAGCTACTACCAGAACAATCGATTCGTCTAACATTATCAACATGGAAATGCTCATTACATCCCGTTCACCTGTCAAGGAAATGCAAAGTTAACCTTGATTTATACAAAACCTCAATGTTTCCCCAAGGACGAATAGTCCAGTGCTACCTCTCTTAACACCAACAAGGGCTGGCTGTTATGTGTACATTATTTTAGTAAAACACGTACACGTTAGGCAGGTTCAGTCTGTTATTACAAATCAATTATCTACTCAAACTGACACCTGTCTGCAAGGCTCATTTCCCATCTAAACGCACTTAAGGCACAGTTTCATAATACTGTCGTTCTGATAAAATGGCCTTGTGGACCCGTTGTCACCCTTGATCGACCAGCTTGACGCTTGTAATCAACGTTAATTTTCTGTCGTTATTGTAAATTTAATGTACTAATTAGTGAAACGTTGAGAATTGGTGCCACAATGGTTTTATTTGTTGGGTTTTTTTTATTTTTGTTTTTTTCAAACTTCCTTTTTTATTGAACGAAACGATGCATGTAACAGAAATTAGAACCACTTTCAGTCTGTTTTGATTGTTTAAAATTATCTGGGCACGTTTCAGAGTAATTTGGTTTCCTTTTTTTATCTTAAACAAAAATTCGTGAAAATAGAGAAAACGTTTGCACGAAGTTTGTACACAATTATTTGTCCCAAACATGTTTGTAAAAACATTAATAACATGTTTTTAATGGAATAATCATATTTTCTAAATCCACAGACAAACCTAAAACTTGAACATAATAATAATATACCAAAATTAAATATTCTAAAATAATTGTAATTGCCTTATTGTTTTAAGGAGAATAAATACTTTTCACCAAAACATTAAATATATGTTTAGGTAGACTTTGTAGGTACCTTATAGTATTATTTTGTGTGACATTATATGACATTAGCATATCGTTTATATTTATTATTAGTCAAGAAATAAATATCATAGTTATTTTGATAAGGAATATTTAATATTTACAGTTTAATCTATATAAATGCAAATTGACAATTTACAACAGTTGTGTTTTCAACAATAGTTTAAGGCGTGGGTAATTTTAAACCTTTGTTTTCAATTTAACGTAAGTATTAAAACTATCTTGTCAATTTAGTGTTAACATTTCAACTTATAAAGAGTGCTGAAACAAGTCTAGTGGGAATTTGTTTAAAAGAGCTCCTTTTAGGAGCTCTTTATAACAAATCACCACAGGACTTGTTTTAAGTAGCCAATATAAATTTCAATTAGACAGAACAACACCAAATAAACAGATTACCACAGGACATGTTTTAACAGTGCTGTCAAAGTTTTAAATTCAACTAACCCCAATTCGGCAGGCAATGGGTTACACTAGAAAAAATGTATAGAAATTATTGAGCGGTTTTCTATGGGTTTGATGTGATTTCCTGCGGAAATCTCATCAAACCCACAGGGAACAGCTAAATAATTTCTATACATTTTTTCCAGTGTTAAACATGAAACCACTCACGTGTGGCGACAATGTCCAGATACGTTACAAGTAGGAAGTCTAGCTCCTTTAACTTCAAACACAACGTTATTTTATGCCTGAATGATAAATGTAATTCACATCACTGAGCAATATCAATAACGCTAGGACTTTTAACGTGATGAAAGCATTCAGAAAGGCTTTAATCATACTAAAACAAAGATTAACCTCGTACATGAAAATATTGAATGTATATGTTCATTAACTGTCAAATATTAACCCTAGGAATGGTTAATGTTGCTGAGGAAAATATGGCTAAAATTGATATTAATGGAATATAATAACTACAACCACTTTGTTTTGCTGAATCCTCTTCTGTTTTAAGTTGTGTGAAAGAGCTTCTAAACATTTGCCAATTTTTTTAAAAACCATTAAGAATAGGGTTTTTTAACGGTTAAAAACTCAGGTACTGGATTATAATAATGATTTATCGTTAGTGGATTTTAACTGAACACATTGTAAAGCATTTGGAAGTTAATAATCTGGCATTTTAGGTTTTGGGTTTACCTTTTTAGGCCAAAAAGACAGTGTCCTTTTGTTCAGGCACCTACCCCACAATGTTTTGTAAGGCTAAGACGTCTTAACTTTCATCTTAGTGTTTAGGAGAGCGTTCAGCTGTAAGATAAGACATATCGACTGTTTGAGAGCTTTGTGGAACGTAATCTTTCTCCAATTCCCATTGAGTGTTTGGTGCCGCAGGAAATCTCATCAAACCAATAGAAAACCGCTGAAAACCGCTAATGTAACTTGTTAAAATGTACATCTGGCATGTAACAGCATTGTTGAATTACAAGTTTTAAGTGTTCTTGATGAACATTTAGAACTGTATTTATATAACGTTATGAATGAGCACAAAGTTTCGGAGTATATTCTTACTCCTTCATCACAAAGGGAGTAAGAATATACTCCGAAACATTGTGCTAATGCCAAATAAAGAATATATCAGTATTTTTCTGAGTTTTAATTGCTTAAATACATCGTTCACTGGCAAACGCCGAAATATTTTTCGTGGTAATCAAAAGTATAACATAAACAAAACACATGCATTCTACTAAACCATGTATAGAATTGTAGTAGGGCATAATGTTTTGTGCACTGTTTTTTATCTTCCAACATGAAATAAAATGTGTCCAATGTGAGTACCAAGTTTATACTAATGAGCAAAGTTTACTAGTACCGTTCCCATTTGGGGGCAATTTATAAACGTCGATCATAACAGGAGTGATTCATTAACGAAATCCTACAAGTCCAAATAAGAGGCCCCCGACTCGCAGTTGAAAGCTGTACCTTTAAGGACACTCTCGTTAAAATCCCACATGATGCTCCTTATTCATCAACAATCCTATCGAAACAAGATTTAACCAGGTCGATCTAAATTAGAGTTATTAGGATAAGAACCCACCCACAAAGTAACAACATTGCCCACGTCTGTTTATACCACAAATATCTTATTTGGACAATCAGGGAATTATCTAGGCTTATCTAGGCAGAGATTATTAGCAGCTGCTACAGTTAACACTTTGATGTCAACTTAAAACACAGCTGAGTAGCGTATTTTGATATATTTGAACATTTATGACATTTTAACTTTTTTATAGCTTTGGTTTTAAATGCCAAAATCTATGTAAATTGTGCACTTTCCAAAGAAAAACAAGTGTTTTTTGGAAAGTGCTCAGTTTACATCGATTTTGGCATTTATTAACTAAAATTGTGGATTACGTTGTTATTTTTTAACGTTAATTTTCAGTGCCCTTTTCAGCATAGCTGTTCTCAGACATTGATCCGTGTTGATTGTGACATAAAGCAACAAAACACTCGCACCAAATTGATAACACGAGACAAATATATTCAAGAAATTTGGACTTGAGCACTCTTTTTGTAAATTAAACTTTTCAAATGTCTGTATTGCTGGAAATAATTTGCCCAAGACTTTTATCAAGGAAATGTAGCTTGTAGCCTTAACACTTGATACCCAAAACTGTGGGATTATAGAAGTTTCAGGAAATTATTGTCACCTTTATACTTTGACGTATTTTGCCACCAAAAATAAACAACATAATTGATTTAAAGATTACCCGCAACTTTATTCTAATTGCGGATACCGCTGTAAAGAAGAATTTTAATCATAAAAGAGATGCGTGGGTGAAATACGATGTGTGTAATTGCCACTGTTGCAGGAGACTGGCGAAACTTGGTGGAATTAATGTGGGGGAGTGAGCTGGCTGGTGTTTTCGTTTTAAAATATTTTTAGTTATTGCAGGAAAAAGAACGGCATCACTAGTGTGGTTGAGTGATGCAGTGAAACCTGTGAGTTTCCCTTGCACCCGCAAACCATTACCCCGTTCCTCAAGGCGATCCTAGGCTAAGTTGATGGTAAGTGATTTTTAAAACAATGTCATGTGGAGTTTCTTATTATAGGCTTACGATTGTTGTAGTGCAGAATGTGATTTGGAACCGGTGCCGAATGGCACCAGTTCCAAAGCGATTTCCGCACTAATAAGTCGTAAACCAATGCTATATTTTAGCACTTATGATAAACTTAGTCTGAGGTCGCTTTGAGGAAACTGACCCATGAGTGTTACTGTGTTGCAGCGTTTCACTCTGTCTTTACTTGCAGGTTAACAGTTTCCGAATGTAGCGAATGACATCGAGCCCAATGTGGAATGTATAAATATAAGAAAACTGACTGAAATAAAGAAAAAGAAACCAAAATAGACACGACGAAGTCGTCATCAATATCTCCTGCCATTAATATCCTATATTTATACTGGCAACCATATAAGTTATCAAACTAGAAATGCAGGACCAAATGTCAAACACATTTTAAACTTTCAAACTCTATCAAAGTCCTTATGTCCTAAAAGCTTCGTGCCAACTTCTAAGAAACTCTGTTTCCATTGGAGGTGCCGTGCACAAAGTAAAACAAGGACCACAAGTCTGTAGTAAAATCATAACATGGTTCCCATGTTAGGACTCCATCTAAGTACCCATGCTCTAAAGCCACATGCCAAGTTTTTATTTTCCATATGTAACGGTTTCTGAAATTACACTGATTGAATGTTTCCTTAGGTAAAGTCATGAATGAGTTTATTCGTGGCACTGGGAATGAAGCAACCCTGACCTCAACTGATGGTGTGTTTGTGTCTTTTGACATAAGTTTGCTAATTGTTCAATTTGGCTATTGCAGATCAACATAATTTGCCAAGCGTTAAATACATACACTATATATGCACGCAATTGTAGGACGTAATTATATACTTTGGTTATAATTTAGAATTTTAAACCTCAGGAATTTCGCATTAAATTCACATCTGAAATTGAAGCGTTTCCGGCCATTATCATTTGTAGCCCTTTTCCTTTAAGTATTATGATTCTCAATGAACATAACGAGCGAACAAGAACAGATGGTGTTACAAATTAACATCATTTGTTTCAACTTATTCTCTAAAGGTAACAGATACTACTTAAGATTCTGACATCAGAATACTTAAGTAGGCACGGCAATATCAATAACACTTGGTCAATGAGTTTACAAATGCAAAAATCGTTGTTAACTGTACACTTTCTAAAGAAAAACTTGTTTTTCTTTAGAAAGTGCACAGTTGACAACGATGTTTGCATTTATAACAAAACCCATTGGCTTAGGGATATACAAATTTAACGAAAGATTAAGGAGAAAAGTATGACTAATTGGCATGAAAACACAACACTTCTGTGTTCATTATTCAATAACTATCTTGTTTTATGTTTCACGAGAGTAAACATTATACACAAAAAGCGTCCTTTGATGTCAGCAAAGTACACATTTGTTTGTCAGTAGATAGGGCACACATTTTAGTTATTTTCTGCAGCTGTTTAACATTAACCTGTAATAGGAACAAGCGTTCATAGTTAAACCAGTAACCCATTGCACGCTAGAGGCGCTATTTCAGTATGACGATTTCAAAAATTGATTTGCCAATACCATGGTATTACATCTAACTCAAAGGTGTGGTAATTTGGTTACAAGAGCTCAGCTCCTGCAGCACAGGTTTTCGATATTCTGAGGCTTGTCACAGTTTACAGTTTAATTAAATCAATTCGACGCTCGACGTGTTAACAGCAAAACTGACTAGCAGCAAAATAAATATAATTTAATCAGCTTAAGGGCTCTTACAAGAATTACTTAAAACGCCCATGTGTTAATGAAATGAAAAAAGTTTCAACTAAAACATAATGGAAATGTCGCCTTATGTGCAACTGTATGAGATGTTTTGGTGTCTTGATTGGTTGAAGACAGTTAATACTAGAAAAAAAATGTATCAAAATTATATTGCGAATTTTCATTTGTTTGAGGAGACTTCCTATGGAAATCTCCTCAAACCAATGAAAAACAGCTGAATAATTTAGATACATTATTCCAGTGGTCCGTATTATTTTAAAAAAAATTATGTTTGACTTTTGCCTTATGCCCTTTAATAGTGAGCCAAGCTCCTTGTCAATCCACCTATTTTTATGATCAGTTCCTCTTTCCTTATCTCTAATAGTATATAATGCCGCCCTCTAGATTGTCTTTTCTCTCTGACCACACTTCCTTCCTGCCTGTCAAATGCCATCTGTCATTTCTCATTGTCAAGTTTACTTATAAAATGTAAAGTTAATTTCAAATCAGTCTAGAGTTCCGACTTACAACCAGAAACTGGAGTTCCATTTCTTGGATATTTATGTGCTGTACGTTTGTCATACTCAGTGTTTGTATTTATATGTACTTCTTAGTCTGGTTTACCCATTCAAACAAACTGAACCGTTTGTTAAGTACATGAGTGATGCGTCTTTATCATAATTCGTATATTTATTTCATGTTATTTAAGGTACATGTTTTTGTCTATGAAATCTAGTTGATTTTCCAAGATTCTGTTTTCCTAAAAAAAAAATCCCAGTCACGAGCTCACTTTCACTGCCATCAACGTCAACATGCATAGTTTTCATATCGTAAATATAGTATTGCTAGGAAAAAAAATTAAATTCTGGAAATCTCATCAAACCTATGAAAATTCGCTGAATAATTTCTATAACTATTTTTGTCAGTGTATCTTATATTACAAATGCCTTCGTGTGTTCTTGTTTATGCGAAACTACAGTAGTTTTAATTACATGAACTAAGTACCCATCACACGTAATAAATGAGAAGACATTTGTCGAAGTATATTTAGGAGTATATTAAACTAAATAAACCTTACTTTTGAGTATAAAATATAGAAGTGAATGTCTTCACTGGTTTTAAAAAATGGTTCATTCATAATATTCTTTATCATTTCTCAAACTGTTCTATTTGTTTCACTTTTATCCCCCTTTATTCTCGTACCTTTAAGTCTTATACTGTTTCCCAGAGCATATGGTTGCAGTATGTTTGGCTAAGACCAAATATGGCGGTGTGAATCACTTTGATCTATTTACACTGCACTTCGTTACTGACTGTCGCCAGTGTTCAATGTCTGATATTGCCAGGACAAAGTTGGAGTCTTGTGACAATGAATAATTTGAAAAATCTTTTCATTTGATGTGAGCTGCACTCGGACAATGGGTTCAGTTTACAAATATCAAAATGGTTGTAAACTCTGCACTTTCCAAAGAATTGTTTACAACAATTTTGAGAGTTTTAATCCAATTCCATGATGCCAGGGACATGTTTACCACAAGGTTAATTCTTGACTTATTGGGTTTAGTTTACAAATGTTAAAATGATTGAAAACTCTGCACTTTCCAAAGATTGTTTTTCTTTGGAAATGAATATATTACAAATATAAAAAGTGTTATAAACCGTACACTTACCAAAGAAAGACTTCGAAAAATGTACCGTTTATTACGATTTTAACATTTGTAAACTTAACTAATGGGCCTAGTGTAGACCTTATAGTAAACAAGCCTGCAAGGTTTCTCTGGTGAAATATTAATAAAGTTATAATGTATGACATGCTTTCAACAACGGTTAATTATGTTTGTGAAGTAATATAGGCTTTAACATAATACTATCATGAATAAAATATTAAAAACAATTTTAAAAAGTGTAAAATTGACTTGATGATAATTTCTTGTTTCTGTTCAGACAAACTATTGGATATCAGTGCATACAGACATGGGGGTATTTTCACAAAACCATCATAATTTACGACGTCGTAAACCATTTCCAATAGTTTAGGTTTACAAATGCCCCAAATCAGTCACTGTGCACTTTCGAAAGAAAAACAAGCTTTCTTTGGAAAGTGCACAGCTTACAACGAATTTTGGCATTTATAATCCAATTTTTTTATGTTATGTAAGCAGTTTACGACGTCGTAAATTTACGACAGCTTTGTAAAACGGTACCTA
>JAULCD010084024.1:0-11740 GCA_032361085.1 Calliostoma canaliculatum
TTACCCAAAATAACAATTTCCCGAGGGTTGATTTTGGTTGGGTTTTATATGACCAATCTGTGTCCTATTGGTAGTCACTTTAACACAAAAGTGGCCTGTTATCGCAAATGTCCGGGTTTATCACCATTTCTACTGGCCTATAAGGGTAATTATTATTTATAATCAAAAACTGGCTTCCACAGGAGATATCGTCAGCGTGAAATTGTCACATTTGATGTCATTTGTCAGTTAGTAAAACATCTACAATGTGATCAAACAAATTACCACAGAACAGGTTTCAAAAGCCTATTTATTTAGGTTAGAATTTTGACACTGAAATTGACAAGTAATACAGTTAGCACTTTAAGGGTTAAGCTTACTTTATCAGTCTTTAAAATTGTCTTAATAACCAATGTATTTTAATATTAACCCTCTCTGTGCCTCTCACTTAAATATACAGTGAACTTTGCCCAGTGGCGAAGTTGTTTATGCGACTAGCCAGGCACTTTCAGTTAATGAGGTCAGGCATACGCCACCTGCCTGATAAATAGCAGGGCTCAAATAACTGCATAGTAAGGGTTAACTGAGTGATCAGTTTCCTGCAGCCTACTTAGGTTTGATTTGGACGCTGTAACTGACACTGTTCTGTTTAAAATGGTAAGGATAAACAAGGATTCTAAAAAATAATGTAAATTTAATTGTTTCCTTTTTTTAAGAAGCAAAGTTTTTAAGGATTAAGACAAAATGAGTTTCAGCTTGTGTTATATAAAAACTAAGTGTAATTTTATGAAGTCTTATGTCATTGTAAAACAAAAATAATAAAACATGTATTATCTGTTAACTTTGTGTTATTTCAAGACAATCGTTGATTGTCATAATGTTGCTGCTGTTTATACATTTGGAGGGTTCGGAGGGTTCGCAATAGTTGTTTTAGCTATAGCAATAGTTGTTCTAACTATCGCAATAGTATCGCAATAGTCAAAAATGCTCTAATAGTCACCCCTAGCCAGTATGTTTGGTCAACAAATGCTAAAACAGTATATTTTTTTCTTTCTAAAAGTGCAGAATTCGCGACTGTTTTGTCATTTGTCAATCAAACGCACTGACTTAGTGATATAGTTTAGGAGATTATACTGTTATGACAGCTTTGAAAAGTGCACCCCAGCAAATAGGAGTGATTTTGGGTTTATTATCAGTTATCATTTTAATCACTTATCTCCTCACAGCAAGGTTTATTCCATGAGAAAATCCTGCATCACAATGTGGTTATTTGGTACATTAAAACCTAGGTTCCTCGACTGGTACTTGTGAACCAAGAGTGTTACTGTGTTGCAGCATTAGAATGTTCTCACTACATGTAGAAATGTTTTCTAATGCTAATAAAAGACACCATCTCTGAGAAGGTTATAACCCATTATGTGGCCCCGCTCCTCAAAGTGATCTTAGCTTTAAGATGATCGTAAGTGATTTTTTATACAATCATAGGCTTACGACTGTCGTAGAGCAGAAATCGAATGGCACCGGTTCAAAAACGATTTTTCACTTCGACAGTCGGAAGCTAATGTATATATTAACACTTACGATCAACTTGCCCTAACATCGCTTTGAGGAACAGAGCCATGATCTGTAATGGAACACGCCTACCACTGCGTATCACGCCTACCACTGCGCTATCACGCCTACCACTGCGCTATCACGCCCCCTGGTAAATATAAATAATCATTGTATTTTTCATGGATGCTACTTTTAACGACTTGGTTGTCCGTGAGGTGTTTTTTGTATTCATTTTAGTATGTTTTGAGCTGTGAAAGAAATTGTCGCTGTAAATTTATTATTTGTAGATCAACAAAATATTACACATCTTGTGGCAGCTGCATTAAAAGATTAAATCCGCATACACAAAGGAACCGGTCATTTATTACAGTTGGGGGCGGTCGGAGTTTTGGGACGCAGTCATGTATTAAAAAAGCCGACCCTCCCCGCGTGCTTGTCACATTTTTAATGGCCCTCCCTTAAAATACAGCATTTTTTCATGATCCTAATCAAAGATGTGTATTCTTTCATGACCCTTCCTGCAAGAGTGTCCTATTTTTTAGTGACCCTCTCCTAAATTCCTCCGACCCCCCACCGCCCTGTAATAAATGACTGGTCTCTTAAAGCTGCGTTCACTGAGGTATACAAGGTTGATTATGCAACGTTGAAATCGTGTTGTGCACGTATGATTGGTATCAGCAAAAACTTGCAGGTGTCACAGAGGCACACGATGCGTTTACCCTGCCGTAAATCTGGCCACCACTGAAGTACTGTTGAAAACACCAACTCACTCGCACCCGAGAAAGCTTCATGGAACTACATATCTGTAGTTAGATCCACCGAATTTATAACCACAGAAACAAATTTAAAGACACGAACAAGTTTTATTTTGAGTTTAGTGAAACATTGTCAAATATTTTTCCCAGGAACAAAAATGTCGATGGAATAGCCTGAAACTCATTTTGATTCGTAAATGTATCAAAATATTAAAATACAAAGTTGTTATTGCCGTTTATGTATTCTGCAGAATTTGGTATAATACATTGATAAAAATAAAATGTAAAAGTATTGATTTTTTCCGCACCCATGCTTGTTACGCCGTAAAGTGTAATAACGACACAAATTGTAATAACTGCAGTAAATTGTAATAAAATTCATTTTTTGACGCAAAATGTAATAAAATGTAAAAAAAAGAGCCGTCGTAATTTGTAAAACATTTTGCAGCAAATTGTAATATAGATAAGCTGACGTAAATTGTAACGAGTTGCTCTGAACGTTTTGAGTAAGCCTAGTATCGAGTAGAAATGTTATCACCTGTTACCTTTATTCAGTCTTGTATTAGTTAAATAAAGCAGGTACTAAAGCTGGTGTAACCCTGCTTCCTTTAATATTTTATGAAAAAAATCACTTCTTATAAGAATTGTCATTTTATCTCAAATTTGCACTTAGGGTAGTCTCACAAAAGTTACACACCTGATGTAACAGTGATGTTTTTGCATGTATGTATTGTGAGTACACATACATACATACGAACACACACACACACACACACACACACACACACACACACACACATACATATACACACACATACATACACACACATACGCACATACATACGAACTCACACATACATACAGACAGACATACATACATACATACATACACACATACATACATACATACATACATACATACATTACACACATATATTGTGAGTGTGTGTATATACTAGTATGTATGTACTGTGAGTGTTAGTATATATAATAAACAATATGATTTGATGTGGTATGATTTTTTATGATTTAATAAGTTCATAACTCTATTGTTAAAACTAAAATAGTTGAATAGCTTTATTACATTACATCTGAACATGGAAAAATGTTTCTAGATTCTGACTGCAGTGGTTCAGTATTCAGACACCACTAACTTCAATGCTTCTCTTACATGTATAATATATATGTTATATTTGATACAAGTATTGTTTTATTAAACATGGTGCAAGCCATTGTAAATTGTATTCCTGAAGCGGTAATCACATAAGCACTAAGTTGCTTGTTTACAGTCCCGTTTTCATTTATTTGAAATAAATTATGTTTAAATAAATATAGATAGATGTAGCTACATATATAGATAGATTTAGCTATAGATATGACAGTCAGACAGACATATAACAAACCACAATTTTAAGCAGTTAATGGTTTTCAACGAAATGGCAATTTTCATTCGGATATTTCTTTCATAAAACATTAACTGGAAGCCACGTTAAACTGTATAATCAACCAGTCGAACATGCCGTTAAGACGAAACATTTGCCGATGCTGGAATTATGTTTAGAAATACAAGCGACACTCACGCCTGAAAGGTGGTTGTAGTGATCTTAATGCAGATAGATTTGTCAACTAATACAAGACTGGATAAAGGTGACAGGTGATAAAATTTCTACTGGATACTAGGCTTACTCAAAACTTTCAGAATAACTCGTTACAATTTACGTAATTGGTTTTAACAATTTACGTCAGCTTATCTTTATTACAATTTGCTGCAAAATGTGTTACAACTTACGACGGCTCTTTTATTAAACTTTATTACATTTTGCGTCCAAACATTGAGATTTGTTACAATTTACAGCAGTTATTACAATTTGTGTCATTATTACAATTTACGGCGTAACAATGCTCTTTACAAATAAAACAGAAAGAGAATAAAGCCAAAAAAGGTTGATTTGCTAAAGTGCGTAGAAACTAGGGCCACGTCCCTCAAAGTATTAAGATGATCGTAAGTGATTTTTGAAACAATGTCTAGTGGAGTTGTTTCTTATCATAGGCTTACGACTGTCGTAGCGCAGAAATCGATTTTGAGGCCAGTGCCAATTGACAACGATTTCAACGCGATCTCTGCGCTAAAACAGTCGTAAATAAAAACATCAACCCCAGAGAATAATCAAAATCGTTATTTGTGAAGACAGATTTCATTGGACATTATGGCAATATAAATATAGAAGCTATGTGCATGAACCACCGAAATTCAGTGATGGCATCTGGTGTTCGCGAAGAGTGAGCATGCCCTGCCCTACTAGTAGCACCCGTCAATATTGGCAAGTGGCCACGTGCACAGCTTTGATCCTGCCGCAGCCTGAGGCAACTAAAGTCTAAAGGTGACGCAACGGAATCTGGTACATTTATTATGTCATTTGATGCTCGCATCGAACTACTGACCAAATAATATTACGATCCCTATGAAGTATCCCCAGGAAATGTCAAACACGTTCTTGCATGG
The DNA here is from genome assembly GCA_032361085.1 of Calliostoma canaliculatum. Taxonomy (NCBI): domain Eukaryota; kingdom Metazoa; phylum Mollusca; class Gastropoda; order Trochida; family Calliostomatidae; genus Calliostoma; species Calliostoma canaliculatum. Next base: position 4,792 of record JAULCD010084024.1, read on the forward strand.
CCTGATATTAAGTATGTGGACAGCCATAAGTTGAAACAGGTCTCATTCTTTCTCATCATGTCTCCATGCTCCTGTCTCTTCAAAATCAATATCCTAATAGATAAGTCACTTAATACATGTGCACTAGTTTGACCTGTTGATACTAAGATTCCCAGTTAAAACCATTACGGACAAACGTTTTGTGAAATAATAACAGCTTCAAAATTTACAGCCTCTTTCTGATATTTTAGTCACATGACTTGAGAGCATATGTGAGCTCCTTGCAGTCCAAGAAGAACCTCCCTGTTGAGGACATGGCTAATCAGCAGGAGCCATTTAGTAAGACAAATGTAAGTTAAAACGCTTTGTTTTTAGTGAAACATAATAAAGTAAATTTTATTTTATAATGTAGAGATAATACTATTTCTGTTTGCGAGTTTTGAAATTTATTTATTAAGATAATATGCAGCTTTATTTGTACAAAAGTAATTGCAACGTAGTTCCTTTTTCTTCATGGTTGTAGGAGTGACCTGCTCTGGTCAGGAACCTTCAGGGAGTGTTTCTAGGTAATTGGTCTATTGTGTTTCTCACTCGGTCTTTTGGCGTTTAAGAATGTCTAAAATCACTGTTGATCATCGTATTTGTGAAAAATTTTGGTTTTCTTTGCAGAATTTCTGTGTAGGATCCGTGTGTGATGTCAATTCTAAACGCAATGATTGCTCTGAATTAGACGTTGATGCTTTTAATATAAAAAAACGTATTTCTCAGAAAGCTAGGAAAGCCACAAAATGTACCTCTGATGTTTCAAAGTCTGTCACCAAGATGAAATTACAAGGAGCTACGGTGGCAGATAAGCCGAAGCTTCCCAGGGCCCGGTTTCACAAAGACATTATAACTTTACAACGTCGTAAAGGTTGTTATTTTTAAACTAGTAGCTTTAGCAACAGCAGCTAGGATATCAAAAATCCATGTTTTTGATAATGCACAAGTCAGGTTTGATCACATGGTGGACAGAGGAATATTAATTGTCTTCACATACATACATACATACATACATACATACATACATACATACATACATACATACATACATACATACATACATACATACAAAAACGTATAGAGCGCTGTTATCCAGAATTAAAAAAAGCTGTTCAAATATGGTTAATGGGTGTTAAAAGCTTTCGTGAACAGGCGAGTCTTTAGGTATGTTATGAATGTCATTGTGTCCTGTTGTGCCCTCATGCACCATAGAAGCCTTTGCCCCTGTTAGCCACCAATCAACACAAGGTTCTTGCGATTGCCTATACCATAGCCCCATATGGCTCACATACGTCTACTATGCAAAGCTGTTTTTAGAATTAAACATCCGTATTCACTAGCCACTACCTTCGGGACATAGCGACTGTGGAAGGGCGAGGAATACAGTAGTACGGTCCATAGTGGTTGCTCAACAGCTGACTAACCCATGGCGATAGAATACTTCCCTTTATTACCAACAAAGATTCTTGACTAGAGCATATTTATCGCCACAATTGTGATCCGGTACAAACGCAATATGTACTGCCACAACAGTGTGTCATATAAGGTATTATGTATGATTCAAATTAGATGAATATATTTTTTTAGGATAGAAATATAATTTTAACCCAGCCTTAATCATACATGATTTATCCCGCGGACATATGCTAACACACTGAGAACGGCTGTTTTGTATTTTCGCAGAGTAGTTAAGACCAATAAGGCGACTGAAAGTAGCATGGCGGTCAGTGGTGTGCATTCACAGGTAACTCCAAGCTTACCATGTAGAAGTTATCTTTTGTTTACTTTGTAACCAGGGTCAGGAATTTGCTCCCTCTCTAGTGATCGCGATAAGGAAATGGCAATATGTATGATTTAAGCTGATTATACACTATAACTTTATCGTATTTTTTTACTTTTACTGCGAACTAATGAGTTAGAATATGAGTGACAAATGTGTATAAGAGAATGAGTTAAAGGGAAAATTAGTTTGCATATAAAAACATAATTCTTGTTGAAAACCTCTTGTGTGGTACTTTGTTTAACAAATGACCCGAAGGAACTACTGCATGATATTTTTGAGAGAGCGCGAGAATGCATGAGAGAATGGTCTGTACAATTAATTGTAATGTATTTTTAGCAAACTTGAGTAGATGGGTTTGGACTAACAACGTGTTGATAGTAAAGTATTTTCAAACAAAGAGAATTACACCAAGCCCCGTGTAGGATTCGAACTCACGACCAGTTGTAGTCCAGGGTCTGTGGATCTGTGTTAACAGTTTACCTTTTACGTTTTGTCTTGTAGAGGAGAAGTGTGTGGAGTAATGGGACATTAAAACGGGCCCACGAATTATGGCAAATAACAAAAAAGAAAGAAGTTCAGCAACAATCTGTTTAATGTTATCATTTTGGATTACAAACTTTCAAACTTGCGTAAACACGCACAAATTCAAATCACATTCTAATAACAGGTTAGGATTTTCAAGACCATTGCATGTAAAATGGTTAATTAACATTCAATAGTACTTATTTGATAATATTCTGTTCTGTTCCTAATTGACTTATAATCGTGGTGAAATAAGGAAGGACATACAAGTGCATCAATTTGTTTAAATGTGTCAGTGGGTTTAACCCAGTTTCTAGTGTTTCGTTGCAAACCATTACACTGTCAAAAGCGAATCCAGAATTTTAAAGGGAGAGGGAGGTGACCTAACTTGGTTTTAAAGTTGTACTAGCAAGGTAGTTTAGGATATATACTTTCTAAAAGACGGAGGTAATTAAATTGAAAAATAAGTCCAGAATATTTAATGACATGAAACATGGCAACTCCAAAACGGACACTAATAAAGGTATAGAAATTATTCAGCGGATTTCCATTGGTTTTGAGAGACTTCCTTAGTAAATATCATCAAACCGATGGAAATCTGTAAAATAATTTCTATACATTTTTTCCTAGTGGGAGAGAGTAGGGTTAGCCGAAGCATAAGTTACCAATCATTATCCCCCGCCAGCCTGGATCCGCTTGTAACAGTGTTTGGTTTCATGCACTATTCCACTTGTTTTACTTCTTGCGCTGTTCACACAGGCCTGTCTCTGGATTAAAGATTTCCACAACAACACCTTGGGTACACTTGCCCTGGTAGACGACTCTTTCATTCTTACACACCGCAAAGTAGGGGGACCACTCCAGTCCCTCCCAGGTGTTCATACCGTCCTTCCGTCCTGTGCATGTCGGGAATCTCACGTAACACGGCCTGCAATGAGGTCCCCAGCATTGGTTGACTTGGTACTCACCTGCGTGCAAAAACAATTATAAAAATTTAGTTCATAAGATTCTTTAAAGGCATTTAGAAGTTGGTGTACTTATAACACACATATATTTTGGATTGTGACTTTTTTAATTGTAAAGCACGACGTTTTTGCCATAGTACTAGCCCAAAAACGTCGTGTTTTACAATTAAAGAAGTTGCATACCATAATATTTGTTGTTATATTTTGTTAATTTTTACAAAATGATAGGTAAAATATCTGTTTAAATAGACTCACAGATGCTTAACCACAGAATTAGATAGTCAATGTCTCTAATATTAGTTTATTGTACTATACTCTTCAAAAAACAAAAGGCATAGGTGATTACTTTCAAAAAGATAATTATACTAATTGTATTTATATTATTGCCAAAATATTGATCAGTATTAGTAACAGCATCAATTTACATCTTTTTGTATACTTGTTGACTTTGAAAGGATGTATATGGAATGAGTACAAAATGCGTCACCATAACGCAACAAGTTGTAATTTTGCACGTTCAAAGTGGGGAGTAGAAGCATGCAGTTTGAATGTATAAACCCCTGTTTTTAAAATAAGTGGCATTCGTTCAAAAGATTTTTTTCAAGCGAAATCAATATGCCACGTCTGGACGCTGTCACAAGAAATATCGCCATTACAAGACTTCAAGCTGGAGAGTTCCAATCTGCTGTGGCTCGTCGTCTCAACATTAACCAGAGCATCATATCCCGAGTTGTAGATTAATTCAACACATTTAGCACAACCAATGACCGCCCCCAAGCAAGGAAACCAACAGTCACAACGTCAGTCCACGATAAAAAAAAAACCATACAAGGTTTTCACTTGCGACTGAGAGCTAGAAGACTCTACGTCGGGAACGTGCTATGCCGTTACCACCTCGTGAATCGTCTCCGTTGGTGTAACAACGTAACTGCATAAAACTTTCGGAACTGGCGACGCATTTGGTTCAGCTATAAGTCCAGGCTGCTCTTGCAGAGACATTCTGGTAGGATCCAGGTTTACAGATGCACCAATGAATTATATGCGCCATTCTGCGTGTGTCAAGTAGACAGATTTAGTGGAGGAAGCGTCATGATGTGGGCGGCAATATCATAGACCGGCAATCTGACGGCTCAGCGCTACATAGACACCATCCTGCAGACTTACCTCCTGCCAGTCATTGATGCCCAGCGTCAAATCCTCCAGCAGGACAACGCACGACCCTATACCGCACATGTCACGATAAACTTTCTGGCCGCTAACATCGTTCAATTTCTTCCCTGGCCATCCCGTTCTTTTGAACTTAGTCCGATATAGCATATCTGGGATAAGCTGGATCGCGTCTCCGCCAGCGTCAGCGTCCGCCCCAAACTCTTCAGGAATTTGCTGTATGTCTTCAGGACAAGTGGCGAGGATTTCACAAGCAATTATCCAGCGTCTCATACGATCTATGACGAGGCTCATAAGAACTGTTATTCAGGCACGCGGTAGCCATTACAGATACTAACTTTTCATGTACGCTATGAGCATTAATGAAGGCCCCTTTCTCCACTTTTGCACATCGTTGTTTAGACATTTCCTCCACTCCTATTGTAAAGTTTTATGTTCCTAACTTCATTTCTTACGAAGTTATTCAATCTATTTGATTGGCATTTTTGAAGTTATTAAAGTTTCTCAAACAAATACGGGTTATGATTTCGTTTTATAATAAGTATAGATAAATGCATGTGCATGCATGTTTCCTCAAAACACCCACAGGAGTGAAAGATGTTTCATTCTCCCATGTAATGTGTCCGGTTTTGTACATTACACATAGTATATGAGTCCCTGGGCAGGTGTAGACCATTGTCATTAGAAAATACTGGTGTACTGCTCCGAGTTTATAAGCTAATAACTTTTTGTGAAAGCGGAGAAACCCTAAATTCGGCGTATAATACGTAGATCTGCGAATGCCAATCCATGTGTTTGTCTGTATTCTTCGAAGATAGTTGTAAGCAATGTATTTTCATACATTATGAAACGAATTTAACCTTAATACAGAGGTGAGAAAACATTAAAAATACTGCAATGGACTCAATGTCCTAAGTATGAAAGCCTTACTGATTTGACAATGTGACACAGTCTTAAGAAAATTCAAACAACAAGACAACATACATTACTGTTACAGCCATACTTACATGGGCTTTTCCATTCGTCCCTCTCCCCACATTTGACGTACATATGAGGCTCGCACCTGTTGGTCACGTCATTAAACAACATGGGGTATTGACACTCTCTCAAATGGGGAACGTGTGGGTGAAAGCCGGCCGCCTCAGAGTGACAGTCCCAATACTGAGCGCAGGACTTTCCATGTGGTGCTATGCCTACTTCCGGGTTCGAACATGGGTTTTCATTGATCACCCGAGATTTGACTGAACCTGAAACAAGATCATAATGCTATTTATAGCACTGGGTCAATGGGGTTTGGTTCACAAAGGGTAATTCAATAATAATAATGGGCAAGGTTAATCAGTTGTGTAGAATGGGCAAGGTTGATCGTAAGTGATAAAACATAATATTGGCTTGCGACTGCCGTAGTGCAGAAATCTTTTTGGAACCGGTGCCATTCTGAAGCAGATACCGATTTTTAACGTGCTAGCTCACGAAGACATCAGGTCGCAGTTTACATGAATATCCCACTCAAATACATTATACTGACTCTGAACCAACCAGTCCTCGCGATAACGATCGCAAGAGTGCAACTTCCATAACGTCTTTCGATCGACGCGGCCAGAGATCGAACATCGAACCTACCGCACACTTGGTTTTCTGAGCAGACGCTCTAACCACTACGATTAAAACAAATATGACAATAGGACACCAAACACATTGGTGCAGTGACCCATTGCATGAGTCCGTAGCAAGAAACTGAAGCAGATACTCACACTTGTCCCACTGAGAGCCCACGCCCACGCACGTCTTCACCTCCTGGCTCCACACGTTGTTGCCGCAGCTGAAGTTGTAACGCCGTCCGTTGGAGCACAGGTAATACTTGGAGCAGTCGTGGAGATCCGGCTGATGATAGTACCCAGTGTATCCTCGACTGCAACCTATGGCAGCAGACATGCATGTTCCAAATAATGCTACAGATACCACGAAGAGGAGCATGATGACAATTGCGCTGTTGTTGACAAAGATTCTGAAGGTGGTGCTGTTGTGTTGTCCGGACATGAGATATATACCTGTATTCCACCTGTAAATTATCTACCTCTGACGTCATAGAAGCGTCAGAGAGCAGAGATAAAAAGGAAACAATGAAGTGGGTCAATAAAATTGAATTTATATCATCCTGAGCAAACACAAATGTATAAATCATCCCGTGGACAATAGCAGCAATACACGATGTAACATAAGAGAAAAATGACATATTTAATCAGGTTACTAAAATACTTGATGACACCAGAAGTTTTAGTCTTTTCCGATAGTGAACTGGACAATAATACCCAAATACCCCAAATTATTGTAGGAAAACGTTTGGGTTTCGGTTTGTTTTTTGTTTTTATATTTTATTTTATTTTATTTTATTTAATTATTTTTTTATTTATTTTATTTTTGTATTTTTTATTTTTTATTTATTTATATTTTTTGGGGTGGGGGGGGGGGTGGGGGGTGGGGGTGCATC
>JAULCD010084135.1:0-11739 GCA_032361085.1 Calliostoma canaliculatum
GAATAACCAAAGTAGTTTACCAACATTATCTGTGTCGGTATCATCTGTGAACAACCAATAAAATAGTTTACTAACATTATCTGTGTCGATATCATCTGTGAACAACCAATAAAGTAGTGTACCAACATTATCTGTGTCGATATCATCTGTGATCAACCAATATTGTAGTTTACCAACATTATCTGTGTTGATATCATCTGTGAATAACCAATAACGCAGTTTATCAATATTGTTTGTATAGATATCATCTCTTAACCAATAAAGTAGTTTACCAACATTATTCGTGTCGATATTATCTGTGAACAACCAATAAAGTAGTTTATCAATATTGTTTGTATAGATATCATCTCTTAACCAATAAAGTAGTTTACCAACATTATTTGTGTCGATATCATCTGCGAACAACCAATAAAGTATCTTTCAGTGGCATTTTAGAAGTTGGATACTCAAAGCATTGTGAAGATTTATGGATAACAACTTCTTTATTTACTTTCGGCGACGTTTCGATACAGATTATGGTAGAGAGGACAGTAAGATATGTATTTATATAATGTACAACAATAGATTAACAACAATTACACTGTACAAAAACTAACAAAGAATACATAAGGATAATTGAGATGAGGTTGACATTGAGCTGATTAAGGGGTTACTTTTGGAAGCCTGTGAAGTACATGGTGGTGGGCTGTGGTTGATTAGGTTAATTGGTTAATTAACACATCGTAAGCCGAGCTGAGTGCTGGTCCTTGATCTCTGTTGATTGAGGGTTTGTGTCTTTTGATGTGGATAGCTTCAGTTAGTTTTCGTTTGATGAAGTCGGGTTGATTTTTTGCAAGTAAGGTGATTTCAGTCCATTGGATTTTGTGATTGAGATTGTCTTTGATGCGGTCGGATACTGCAGATTTATTGTCAGATTTTTTCCGTTGAAGATTTGTGTTCTTTTATTCAGGTGTTGATTGGTCTGGAGGATTCACCGATACAGCTTTCACCACAGTTACAGTCAATTTTATATATTAAACCTTTTGGGTTGTTTTGTTTTTTTGCCAATAAATTGGCAAATTATTTTGAACCAAGAAAGTAGTCTACCAAAATTATCTGTGTTGATATCATCTCTGAACTAATAAAGTAGTTTACCTGACAGATAAGAAATTTATATCATTCCCTGGCGTTGGTGTTTTATATTCGATCAGCACTGGGTCGTTCAAATTAAATGCATTTAAAACTGACTTGTAACTTTTTAAAACAAGTTCAGTGTCTGGAGAGTCTGTTTTCAAACGTTATTTTAAAAACGAATAGCAGTTTCAAAACTACAGTTGGCTTGTTTCACAAAGACTGGAATAAAAACGTTCATACGGTCGAGTCTGACTTTTGCAGGAATGGAATCTCTTATAAGAGGTGGGTGTCGATGTATTTCATTGGTTCATTTGTAAATGGTTTGCAGCACTAATTTCAACGCTATATGGTAACTGACTTTGTCATCATAACTTGTATTCGAGTTCTCCTCTCTAAGCTGCTGTTGTTTCACATTCACGTGTGTTTTGGTTACAAAAAGCAACTTTGTTATAAAGGTAAACGTGTTTCAATATTTTCTTTTTGAATTTTCAACTTTTGCAAACAATAAGAGTTTGCTTTTTCTGAAAGTGAGAACAAAAGTTAGTACAAGGCACCATCATTAGATAGACTGTCGTTGATCTTTGTGTTCATTTGAGAGTTTGGTTGGTTTTGTTTCTTTTGTTGTTGTTGTTGTTGTTGTTGTTGTTGTTGTTGTTGTTGTTGTTGTTGTTGATTTTGAGTTTGTTAGTATGTTTTATTTGGTTTCATTTTTGTTTCATTGGTGGTTTTTTGGTTGGTTTGGGCTTCTGTTATTGGGGCAAGTTGTTTGTAGTTATTTTGTATATATATATTCTATTATTATCTTTGACCATATTTTTAATATGAAAAAACACTTGCCTGTACACTTTCCTGTGTGTATTTCGCCACATGTGTTTCTTCATTCTTCTAAAAGCCATTTTGTAAATTTAACACAAAACAAATAAATACACCAAACTACTACAGTTTTGTTTATCAGGAGCTGAACAAATAAAAAAAAAGTGGGGAAAACAATAAAAGCACGTTCGCAATAGGTTTTTTCATACCGCTGACTTAAAAATTCGCTTACATTAAAGACAATACATTTGTTCTTTCTTGTTTTCAGGACAAAAGTTTTTAAATAAATTTTGTAGTTGAGTTGTATTTTTTTTAATTTGTACCTTCCTACACAATAATTCTCAGATACCAATAACAATATAACCTGGGGACATTATTTTCGACCTACCGACCAAGGGTTTGTAAAGAAAATCGGTAAACCGATTTTAAAACAAGTCTGGTCTACCTTCTGAATCGTACATGGAATACTCATAGGCAGTGCACTCCAAAGTTTTTATTTAGGAAGGTCAGCTTGATAAATATTCCTTTAAAATGTCTTGATTTAAAGGACCGGTTATTTATTACAGAAAAGGGGGGGGGGGGGAATTCAGGGATGGGTCACTCTTGCGGGGAGGGTAATGAAAATAATTCACACCTTTGGGGAGGGTCGTGAAAACATATGCTGTATTTTAAGGGGTGGGTGGGAGCATTAAAAAACGTGACAAGATGGCGGGAAGGGTCGGCTTTAAAAACACATGACTGCGCCACAACCCCCCTGTAATAAATGACTGATCCCTAAGTTGTCGTAAATTATATTTTCTACCGGACAAAGGAACCGAAACTCATAAATTTGGTAGGGCGTAGTAATATTTTACTGGTCCATATTCAGCATAGACCGGAGAACGGAAACACTGTCGTCATTAGTTCTTCACTTATGCCTGTTGCTATATTAAGAAATTATGTAAATGTGTATTTCTTCCTGATCACATGAAACAAATCGAACAGGACTCAAATGAAAATAAGCTTCTGTGAGACCTTTCATTATGTTGAACTTAATTCACAACATTTTGTACACAGGTCAAATGGCTTGCAAACTGGAGTTTTTCAAATTTGTTGGGATATTTGATTATCTAATTTTAACAACACATCACAACTATAGTTGTGATGTGTTGTTAAAAATAGATAATTAAATAGTTAAACTCAAGTTTTAAATCGGGGTTGAACTCCTATCAGGACTAAAACATGAACACAGTTAATATCCGTGTTTAAAACTAGTTTATTTAGTTCAGTTTGTTGGTGAAGTTGAAACATTTAGATTGTTAATGCTTTTTTAAGAGTGATTTTTACATTATGTGCGTAACTTAAGAACCATTTAACATTACTTTCTACACTAAGGTTTATTACATGTTAAGTCCGTTACTATTTGATAGTTTAAATTTTCTAAGTTATAATTATAAAAAAAAATAAAAAGATATTGTGTGTTTTAAGGGCATTCAAGTTAATGTTGCCAAAATATCATAACAATACTTGACTCTGGTTTAATATTAGGTTTAGCTGGTTCAACTGCATTCAGTCAAAATGTATTTCGTGTATAGATGTCGATTCTTGTTTTGTGTGTCTGTGTTGCCCAGTTGTAGTTTATGTTTTAGGAGATATTTTGTTTCTTCTATATTTGATTAATAACTAACAATGGTGGACGGGGTATGAAAAGGGTGGGTGGTGAAGAGGATCTTGGTATTTCTGGTGACATTATCTGCATTTGTTAACTTGATCAATAAAGTCACCAATAACAACAAAAATGTTGCCGTGTTGGGGTAGGGGATGAGTGTGGAGGTTAAAAATCTTGTTTATTTTTGTTGTGAATGAGGATGAGTGTGGGGGTTACAAATCTTGTTTATCTTTGTTGGGGGTGGGTGGATGTGGTTAGGATGCGAGGAGTGGGAAGGGTTGGTTATTCACCATGTAACTGGTATAACTGTTTAACTGGTTAAAGTGTTAGTTCAGCATAATGCAGAAATAAAACCACCAAATTAACTAAAAGTTGTCAGTAGATTTCCATGCATTTAATAATAATAATGGATATGTTTTATGCGCCAGTGTCCACCCACTAGTACGTGCTCATGGCGCAATACAACTATATACATAGAAAATAAAAAGTAATTTGAAGGCAACTGTGAAAAGTGATTACTGCTTAAAAGCGGTGTTAGTATCTACACCGAAACGTTGCATAAACTGCAACAAAGAAGTTCATATCCATAGAATACCTTCACTGTTCATCACACCAACTTCTAGAAATTACCCATCAAAGAAGTTAACTGTGAAAAGATAAGTTTTTATATTTTTCTTAAAGGAATCCAGAGCCGGGGAGATTTTAATGTGTAGTGGTAGAGGATTCCATATAAGTGGGGCGGCATACTGAAAGCTCTTCTTTCTAAAAGACGAGAGGCGAGCAGGTGGAACTGATAGTGAGAATGGGGAGTTCTGGTTGGTACATACTCTGTGAAGAGAGATGAGAGATAGGCTGGAGCAAGAGTGTTGGGACACTTGAACACTTTATCGATTTCAAAACAGGAGTAATATGACCATACTTAAAAGTGAAAGAGATAACGTGCAGCTGCATTCTGTTATTTTTGGAGCTTTAGTATCTGTTCCTTAGTGAGTCCAGTAAGAAGACTATTGCAGTAATCTTGGCGGGAAGAAACAAGACATCTAACAAGTATGTGTGCACTTTCTTTGGTGATATATTTCCTGATTGTGCCTGTGACACGAATATGATGGCACAGATTGTCAACTTGTGAAGTCATAGAAAGGTCGGACTGCAGCAGCACCCAAGGAATCATTAACTTGTCTTGTTGGAGATATACTAGCTGGAGTAATTTTCATATGTTGTATATTCATCTTGCCAATGTGTTCTTGTCTTTCTACTAGCAGAACTTCCGTTTGGTCATTATTCAACTTTAATTTTCTTTGGGTCATCCAAGCTTTAATTTGAGAAGTACAGTTTTTCATTTGTTGTAGGGTAGTAAATATAAAATAAGTCTTAATTTTATTCATCAGTTCACCATCAGCGTAGGAGAAATGAGGTGTTTCAAATTTGTTGGTAATGTCTGGGAGCTGGTTGATGTAGAGAGGGAACAAAGCAGGGCCCAGCACTAAGCCTTGGAGAACTCCACACGAGAGTTGTGACCTCAAAGAAAACTGTCCAGATACATAAACTGATTGCTTTATATTACCATAATGTTCAATGGAATCTGTCTTGACAAATAGCGAGTTAGATTATTCTCTGGAGTTGATATTTTTTTTATTTATGGCATGGAGGTAGGATGCAAACCACGAATGGACGATTTCATTTATAACAACCTGATGCTGTAGAATATCAAGAAGCTTGCAATGTTCACCCGTGTTAATTTCTGCACTCAGGTCTCTTTATCAATGGTGTCACAATAGTATATTTCAAAAAGGCAGGGGAATATTCCAGTTGATAGGTTTTTGTTAATAATGTCAGTGATAACTGGAAGTAACACATCTTGATGATCAATTACAAGGTGGATCACTCGGGCAGATTGTCTTGTTAGATGAAATGATGAGATCTAGTACTTCCTCTTGAGTAAAAAGTGATAACTCTTGCAAGCAAGTGTCATCAAACAAAGTATCAGTGAATGTATCACGTTTGGTGTAATACTGAAGGAGCTTACGGATATCAAGAACTATATTGTCAAAGAAATAGATAAAATCATTTGCGAGTTTAGAGAGGTCGTCGTTTTGAGGTAGAACAATTTCTTTCTCCCTTCCCATGGGGGACTTCCTAAATTCGTGAAAATCTAATTGTTGTCTACAGTATAAGCGCGCTTTCTCTCGGATAGTCCTGCAAAACACATTTCGTTCAGATATGTATATTTGACGATGTATCTCAAGGTGAGGTTTTCGCCATTTTCGCTCAGTTCTACGTCGCTGACACTTTGCATAATGTACAGTTTCGTTGTAGCAGGGGCAACCTACATGTGGAATAAAAGTTCTTTTCTTCAAAGGGGTGTGACAATCCAGGAGTTGGCGAAGTTTGCTGTTGTACAGCCCAGTCTGACCATCATAGCCTACTGCAGGATTTACTACAGGGTCGGATGATGCCAAATCCTTGTTTTCGTGACAACTGTATTCCTTGGTCTTTGCATGTTAATGATCAACTGTTATGTTGTTGATACGAGAAACATTGTCTTGAGCTGTGACAACCCAGTCCAGGATATGACCTGACTTGTGAGTCGATGTTGAGATGTGTTGTTTCAAAGAATGAGAATTTAACAAAGCCACTATTTTTCGCACATCCGATCGAGCTTATAGTGAAACTCATCATAGTGAACATGAAAGAATCCGACAAACATACACTGTTTTCTTGGATACGTTAAGAACAACTTTGACAAATCATCAGAAAAGTTCGCATGAGAGAGTTTATTTCTCGATGATGGCGGCGGTCTGTATAAGCACACAATTCTAAGAGTTGTGTGAAAGACGAAATGCTAACATCGATATACTCAAATGATAAGTAGCTCACCTTTGGTTTTATCATGTTGACAACAAGAGAGTCCTTACAAATCATGGCAACTCCACCACCCCTACATTGTCTGGGGACATGTGAGAGGTGAGTAATTGAGTCATTTCAGATACCAATGCTTTGTCACCTTTCTCCCGCAACCAAATCTCACTTAAAAATAGTATATCAATATATCCACTAATAAGCATAATTCTAATTTCAAAAGTCTTATTTTTTCAGGAATGTGAGTTCCAAATGGCCACACTAATACATTTTCTTGAGTATCTTTTATAAAATTTATAAAAATTCACACTTTGGTTAATTTCTTGTCTATTTGTTGTGTGAGCATATTCTTTCCTTTGTTTTTTTCTCCCAGCACGTTTTCCTCTCTTTGTTTTCTTGACAATTGAAATTCCAAGTTGATTGAGTTTTTCAAAACCCGTATGAAACAGTCTTGAAATAGAAAGGCTTGAGAATGATTGGTAAATCGCTACCAGCTCATTTCTACTACATCCAGTATGTCCTTGATTGGTGTCCATTGTTCCCTATTGGCTGGTCTGCACCGTCCACAGCTTGGGCTTGAGTAATATTTAAATTTAAACAAATTGTTGAAAATATACAAAATTCAACAGCAAATGGCAATAAAAACCCAGTTTCTGAGAATTTTTTGGCAAAACATATATAAAAATGATCATTGAAGAATAAACAATTTGTGTATCACTAATATGAAGCAATTGAGAAAGTATAAACTAGAGTAGATAACATAAAAGGAAGAGAGCGAAAAGCTGCTGCCTAGCGCTTACACTCCACGTTTATGTACTCTACTGTGTGAACTCTCACTTACCACGTCCGTGTCGTCACTTCTTTTCCAGTTTGGTGGTTTCACAATTTTCAGCCTGCAGAAATTGGTTCATTCCTGAAAAATATAGATGACTCTTTTAAACAAAACACACATGACAAGCACTAAAAGTATGAATATCGCCAATAAACATGGTCAGCTGATAAGTACAAGTCCTATCGTCATTTCACTCTGGTCTATACTCAATTTTAAATAGTTGTATGGAGTTTTACTCATCTCGAGCAAAATTGTGGTTTGTTTGGTAAACTACATTTGTAAAAAAAAATATATTTTCACAATTGTCACGACTCGAAAATAAGTTTTTGAGAAAAAATAAATTTTCTTAGATTATTTAACTAGATATAATTAAAATGAACAGACATTGGTAATTACAAACAATAGACAAAGATACAGTTATGACAATGAAACAGCACACAATATATCCGGCAAACGGATAGTCATGTTTGCGGTATAGTCGGAAATCTCGACAGATTTGATGTTAACAGAAGTTATGAGCACATGACAATGACACATAACAATGAACAATGACTATGGGATTTGACAGGCGGGAATAAATTGTTGTTAGAACAATAATAAATCTTAATGACAATAAAATATAGATTAATGCAAAAAGAGTTGGCCCCCGTTCCTCTAAGCGATTTTAGGCTAAGTTGATCGCAAGTGCTAAAATAAAATATTGGCTTACGATTGTAATAGCGCAGAGATCGCTTTGGAACCAGTGCCATTCGGCACCGGTTCCAAATCGATCTCTTCGCTACGACAGTCGTAAGTCTATGATAAAAAATAACTTCACAGGACACTGTTTAAAAAATCACTTACGATCAACTTTGCTTTGAGGAACAGGGCAGTGATCTCAATAGGTGGATTGGGGCGGGATTGCGAGGTGGTTAGCGTGCCGGACTTTGGACCAATAGGTCCGGGGTTCGGATCCCACCCGGGGGGATTGGTGCCATTCTCTTTGTTGGAAACATTTCAACACAGTGAGGACAGACTGCAATACTGTGTAACACAGTATCACTCTTGCTTCGCAGGTTTCACTGCATCACATAACCACATTGGTGATGCAGGTTTTCCTCCTGACGTAAACCCTGCCGCCGCGATATAACCGGGGAAAATTTGAAAACGGCGTTAAACCATAACTCACTCATAACTCACTCATAACTCACTCATAACAAGGTGGATTAACACGGCTAATTACTAAAGAGCTAAAGGCTGTGATCAAACATTTGGATTTGAAATCACATGGGCAGATAATCCGTGAAATACACGTTAAGATTAAATCATAACATTTAGCATGTGACACTATTTACAACTAGATATATATAGAAGATGCAATTGCATCAGTCAATGATTGTACATTATTCAAATGTTTATTTGGGTGTCGTTTCACAAAGGCCCCAGGTAGTTAAGATCACGTACAGTCCATACCATTTTGTTTCTGAAACATACAAATCAATAAATATGTCTCAGTAAGTTCATAAAGTGCTTCTTGCATAATCTTCGGTTTACTTACCCCAGCAGGGTTCACAGATGAATCTGTCTCAAGACATCCATTATAATTCTGAAACTAGAAAAAAATAAAGTGTTTATTGCATAATCTTCAGATTGGTTGATTTTTTGAGAAACAACTGCCAGTCGTAGTTTTCAGGCGGTATTATTCGTTCATTGATAGTCATATAAAACATGCCTGCTTTGAACTGCCCCCGAGTCACAAGGCAGAACTTAAAATCAAAAGGCACCTGACTATTCTGAAAATAATAATTGAGGAATTGACCCTACACAGAACACTTTGGCCCTATATCACAACATATCCTGGTCATGTTGACTTTTCTTTGTTCTCTTTAGTAAGTTCACTGAAACAGATCACCACCACCTGCGGTGGGCTATTTTGTTGTCCTGACAATGTGCAATATAAATAATATTGCTGTCTTCCAAGGTCCCGTTCTTGCCAGATTAAGACACCTTAACTTTTATCTTTTACAAAACAAACTTAAGTTTTGCACTCCTATCGTAAATAATAATATCAACTCCAGAGCATAATCAAAATTGTTATCTGTGAAGACCGATTCCATTGAACATTCTGGCAATATAAATATAGAATCTACGTGCATGAACCACCGAAATTCAGTGATGGCATCTGGTGTTCGCGAAGAGTGAGCATGCCCTGCCCTACTAGTAGCACCCGTCATGCACATAGCTTCTATTAAAAGTCTAATATTATGTGAGGTGTTATCATTGTTTGCCACCTGATGATGATAACAACTACCCACAAAATTTAAATATAAAAAAATATCAGACAGGATTTTTAAATGACAGATTCATACCGATATAAGTTCTGACAATGGGAGCGGACTGTAGCGACCACTCCATACAAGTGTATCTATGAACTAAATATGCAGTGTCGTTAGAAATTCAACCCTACTTGCTATCCGCGAAGCATCTCTGCGAATATCAGAGTTTTCCCGCCATGATATGTCATTACTAATGATATACCCTAGCAGAAAATGTACAAAGTTATCTAAAAATAAACTGGCATTTATAGTTTAGTTTGTTTTTCTCATGGATTTTGTGAACCATTAAAGATATACATAAACAGCATGGTCTCGCTGGTCAGGATGTTGATACATACTTGTACCAATCAATTAGCATTAACGCCATCTGATATTCCCCACACCGCTGTGCTTATAAACAAATATAAAGTTGGCCACCATATTGGTGGGTTTGTGTGATATGTTTGGTCGAAAATTTAATGTTGGTGCCTTTGGGCATAAATTATGTTTTTCCTGTCAAGCAACATATCATTTCAGGGGCTTCTTTAGACGGGCATAGAAGAATGAAATTGTGCAATCAAATTTGTAACCTGCGCCTCCGCAATTTTTTATCATATATAACTCCAACAAAGGATACTGAAACATGGTTAGGAACAAAGACGGACTACAAAACAAGCAAACATGCTATAGGCCCCACACACTGTCTCTCTAAAGCATTATACTTGTGTATCGGTTTAGTGTTATTGTTTGGGTTTTTTTGTTTCCAAAATGTTGAGTGCCTAATACAATTTACAAAATACTGATCACACTTGTTTTTATTCTATTCACAACCTAAATAAAAAAAATATCAACCCCAGAGAGTAATCATAATTACTACCTGTCAGAACAGATTCCATTGAACATTTTTTTTTTTTTTAATTTTGAGTCAAAGTCACAGGTCAGCTTGACATGACTTAATATTCTATGGAGTTGATATTTTTTTATTTTTTTAAACTAGTCTTGAACTTGAACTAGCACCCCTCTGACCTTTAACCCCTGGTCCCTAGGTTAATGGACCCGAGTGAAAGTGCCCTTTTTAAATCCATGGTTCACAGGTTTGAGACACTTGTGGAGGCCGGGCCGACGTCAATCAACTTGGCGGATCTCTAGGGTGACGAACGTGCTTACCTGACCCGTCTGAGACCAATCTTTCATGTGGCGGTAAATTTGTAACCTGTCACTGTTTCCTGCCAGATTACTGTCATGACGGGTTGGGGAGGCGAGGTAAGCTATTTTATCATGCAAATTGTGTTCAGTTTCAGCTTTCTCCACGTGCAACAGGTGCTTTGGGTCGTCTAACTCCGTGTGTCACTACAGCGATTTCAATGTGTCACAAAGTTACTTGCTGACAATTGGAATTCGTTAACTATTTACATTAGTTTTTCGTTTTTCGTCCGTAACTTTTGAACTATTTCACCCACCGAAACGCCCATGTTCATGACAAAAAAAGATAAGAATGTAAAAGGGCATTGAAGGAACATGTATAATTATATTTGATTCTCTAATATTCAACATCTCTTCTCTCAGGCTTGGGTAGCTAATTAAGGAATTGGAATTGTGAGCTCCCCATTGACCTTGATTTGTCCTTCACGGGTTAAATGGGGTTAACGTTTGTTATACAACAAATGTATTTCGTTGACGGATGCTATGACCTGGAGAAGAAGCTTGCAGCAATGGTTTATATCTTGTGTAGACTTTACAGATGTTGATCTGGACCTCGTTCCTCAAATGATCTTAGGCTGAGTTGATCATGAGTGGTAAAATTTAACATTGACTTATGACTATTGTAGCGCAGAGATCGATTTGGAACCGGTGCCGTTCGGCACCGGATCCAATTCGATCTCTGGCTACCACAGTTTCAAAAGGGCACTTTATATTTAGTTTATAGATAGACTTTGTATGGAGTGGTCGCTACAGTCCGCTCCCATTGTGGAAACTTATATCGGTATGGATCTGCCATTTAAAGATCCTGTCTGATATTTTGTATATTTATATTTTGTGAGCAGTTGTTATTATCATCATAGCTACAATGATAATACCTCACATAATATTAGACTTTTAATAGAAGCTATGTGCATGACAGGTGCTACTAGTAGGGCAGGGCATGCTCACTCTTCGCGAACACCAGATGCCATCACTGA
>JAULCD010084246.1:0-11736 GCA_032361085.1 Calliostoma canaliculatum
GCATGCAACCATATTTTCTTCTGAAATCGGCTGAAACTATCCTATCGGTAACATTTACAAACCTGTTTTTTTGGTTTTTTTTCTAAATCTTATTAATATTAGGGCTGCGCGGTATTGCCGGTATACCGGTAAACCACAATACGAACTGAAACAGGTACGTATCGCGGTACGTTTGCCATGTACTGGTATACTTATGATCATGTTCTTTTTTTTAAATATCTTGTATTTTCATTTTTTTTATCTATTGAAAGTCATACATTAAACGATACAAAGACAAATTAATTTTAGTGGGACTTAAAACTGTAACCAATTTGTGCTGTTGAAAACCTTTCCTGTGCTGATTTGTTTAAAAGAGTTTTATTTTTCTTTCGCGATATATTGCAATATGTTTTGCAATATATCGCAGTACAAAATGTGGAGCAAAACACAACCCTAGTTAGTATTCCCCTTTACATGTTTGTCACTTTTGCAGGCAATTTTTATTCTTGAGCTGCTATTTATTGTTCGAGTTAAGTCGCCTTTTACCCCTTTTAAACCAGAGTGTCCCACAGGATGACCGACACGCTATATAGCTTCATGCTTCAAAATTTAATCATTTCACGAGTTCCCCTCTTTTGCAAGCCACTTAATTTCCCAATTTACGAACTTTAGCAGGTTAGTCATGAACATTGCAGTCCTTACAAGAAACAAACCCGTTTTAAAATTTATTAAAGACTGAAAGTGATACATTGTGACGACCGTTAATGTTAAAATGAAAAACCATCGGTCGATCTCCAGCTCAAGTTGTTTTTACTTTGTTTTTTACATTTTCCGCATTTCAGTCTTGTTTGTAATGGTTTCACATTTCTGTTTCTTATGATGGCCGAGAGGGGCCATCACAATATCGCGTTCTATAACCCACGCGATATGGCGAAACTGCGATAAGACGACACGACACGTTATTGCGATGGCCCCTCTCGGCCACCATAGTTTCTTGCATGTATTCAACAATATTTGAATTGACCTGGCGTTATTCCAATGTCTGTAGCAAGGAAAATAGATCAATTTACTACTTTCGCAAAAAAAACAAGACAATACTATTTAAAATGCACAGAAACACAATTCTCGTTTGTTGATAAGATAGGTAAGTGCCAAGTATTACAAATATGGCCAGCTTATCTATATTTGCCTGATATAACCTGGTGGCCCCCGTTGCTCTCTGCAAGTGGTATCCTTTCCCATTAATCCTACAATTTGTAATCGTCAAACCTTAATGACCCCGGCGCAAGTTTTGGACATGCCTCAGTATATAGCACATGGCGGTTGGGGGGTTTAACGACATCCTCATAAGCCGGTGCTCTTTTAACCCTTACCATGCGGCATAGTTTTGGGGCAGTTATCCTGACTAGATTGTCCTGAATTTTTTAAGGGTTTGCCTATTCCAATTAGCGTATCATTCAAACATTACCGCTTGGCTATTCATGCGGCTAAGGGAAATATCTGGCCGAAAATTTTCGTGAACCGCACGATAAGGGTTAAGGCGAAGTGTAACCCTACCAATGGCAACCATCTTTACTTTTTTAATCAGTTATTTGAGAGTTGGTTCAGTGTTTGAAATGTAAATATGAGAAAATTAGACACCCTACTTACACAGGTTAAATTTCCGCTTGTTTTAGTTAAACTCTGTGAAACAGTTGGTTTTTAACATAATCTTCAACTAATTTGCAATACTAATTGTGTATATATGCATGCCTATCACTTGCCTATGGGTAAGTTAGCGTGACATCGGTGTTACTTTCGACACCGAAACGTCGCATATTTCCAAAGTAAAGAAGTGGGAACGCATAAGAAACCTGTTTGTCTCGACCTGTTAGTGTTAGTTTATACTCAAATCCCCGAGTATCTCTGACAGACGACTGTTCATTTAAAACACGCACGCTCTGTTTTGCATTCAAACTGGGACACTGGCAGAGCAAGCATGTCAGGGAAAACATGACAATTCAAGTCTGAATAGTAAAGTTGAAGTATTTAGGGCTTTACATGTGAGTACATCATAACATGAATAAGCGTCTGAACCGAGTGCTAGAACTGCTGTAAACACGTTGCGCTTTAATTTGTTTAGAAAGTGCACACTTTAGAGCAGTTTTCTTTTCTTTTGTTAAATAAGGTCATTCACCGAGGGACATGGTTTATATACTCTATCGCGTGATGGCTTTGAGACACTTTACCAAGGAAAACTATTTTAGAAGTTTGCTTGTGTCTATTGTAATTAAGGAAACCGATTACACGGCAATCGCCCCTTAATCATCTGTGGTTTACATATGCTAATGTTTGTGTGAACTATGCACTTTCCAAAGAAAAACGTGGTTGTGTTGTCACCCGTACAACTTTGGCTACTTGAGATACCTTTACGAAACTTGGTGGTTATCTATGATGGTCTATTCATATGTTCCTTTTCACAAATTATTATTTGTTTTCATTTAATTAATTCATCCATTTCCATGGAGAGGTGATTGACTTGTCCGGTGCAAAACCCAGTACACTCATTCTAAAAATCGGATCTAAATATGTCATTACGTAACTTCACACAAAACCCAAAAAACATTCAAAGTGTCAAAGACAGACTTAAAGGTATCTGGATGTCATTTTGCGACTTTAGCTTATTTAAACATACTGAATTAGCCCACTGTGTATATTAGACCAGTGTAGCGACAAACTCGAGTTGTATGGGCTAAAACACAATAACTATTGAAGCAAGTTGATTTGCCACTTCTAACATCTGACTGAAACACGACGTTGAAACACGGAAGATCCACTGGACTGTTGGATTTGGTTTACAAATGACGAAAGCTTTGTAAACTTTGCACTTTTATAAGAAAATAAAAACATTTTAGCAGACATCTCAATAATCGCTTGTAAAACCGTTTAATTCATTCGTCTGTGAGAAGACTTTATTTGATAAATAGCTGCTTCTTAATGGAGGCCCCTGGAACGGTGCTAATTGAGCAGCCGTATTAGAATCGCAGTCCAGGGATAAACAATGTGGAGATAACCGGCATCAAACTCTGATCTGCAATATATCACAATTATGTGTACTTTTAAGAACAAAGTGAAAGTTGTCTTCCTACTGCACACTAACACAAATTATGAGTCAATTCCCATACCGGATCCAGTGTACGCTTTGCTCACTATAAAAAAATATATATATTAAAATTATTCAGCGGATTTCCATTGGTTTTGTGACATTTCCAGTAGACCAATGGAAATTCGCTGAATATTTTATATAAATGTTTCAGTGGCTACAAAAATAACATCCATGGAAGTTTAGTGTATGACGGGTGCTACCGGTAGAACGTGACACACGTTTTAACAGATAATAATTTCTATCACTTTGTCATATAAGGATGTCTTAGAATTAGTTTTGAATGCTGCTAGCGTAATTTCACCTTGCTGTCCTCCCTGTAATGAGTGCCAGTACTGGGTTTGTTGTGTACAGGTGCTCACAAACACGTGTGTATAAGCACTTGGAAAGCCAACACAGGGTTCGCAATTCGAATCTTAAATCCAGTGCCAGCATTGGATTCGTTTTTTCGTTACTTGTCATTCGAATCGAGACCCTTGTGCTAGCAATACATGTGTTACATATATAATACATATATAGTATATATACACGTGTATAGGAATTGGCAAAGCGAATGGCGAATAACGAACCCAGTGCTGGTTTTGCAAACGCGTATACACAGGATTCTAATGACAAATAACAAACTTTGTGTTGGCTGGCACTGTATTCGAGATTTGAATGACGAACTCAATGCCACTTCCGGTTTCTGTGAAGAGGTTAATTTTCGATTTACATCTAGTTTAAAATCATCTATGATACATTTTCGTATGATAGTCTATATTAGCCCCTAGCCACCGCCTTCTTTGTGTGCAATATTATAAAAGAATTGGTTCTCAATTTGTGTGAAGACTTTGCAAAACACTGAATAAACTCAGGGATAGGAACCATGTAAAACACCAAGGACCCGGTCGACCGACGGAAGGATAAGTTCGGAACACACCACACCAATTAAAGTCAGTGTCAAAGTGTTGTGTTGGGTGATGCAGTACAGTACAGTGGCTAGCAAACATCCTGAACCTTCCGTCGTAAGCCTATGATAAGAAGCCTATGTAAGAAAGAACTCCATGATGACATTGTTTAAGAAATTCCTTACGATCAACTTAGCCTAAGATAGTTTTAAGAAACGGACTCCTGAGATAAAAGTCTTAGCCTGACAATCCATTTGTGAAGCGGGGCCTGGGTTAAATATTGTGAGTGGCCTAGTGTATTGGGTTTAGAACTGCCAAATTGGGGACAACTGTTTTTCTTTGTGCACACTTTACAATGACAAAACCCGTGTGTAAACCACCCAGATGTGACAGAGTTTATAAACACAGCGCATAGACGTGACGAATCTGTAAGTAAACTCAGAATTAAACCAAACTGTCTGCATTAATTCTCCTGTTTAGTGGACTAGTATTAGCGGAATTTGAAATCTACCTTTTCCCTATTAGATTGTGTTGACGATGTCTAAGTGATCAGATGTTATCACATTTACATAATGATAGTAGGACGTAATCGATGTTTTCTAAAAGTCATCCTTTGAAAATAATATCCATGTATTTCAAGAAAAATTAGAGTTAAGTAAGTGAAATCATTACATGATGACACTAGTGCTCTTCTTGTAACAATGCATGTAACATGTAATAACACTTTGAGATGTGCGTTTACAAATCGACTGTTTTGTCAGGTGTGGCGACAACTGTTGAATGTCTTTACACTGCACTTTGTACTTTAATGTTGGTGTGGTACACACACAATTCATAAGAAACTGCAGGGAAGACGTACAAATACTGCAAACAAAATCAGTTGTGTTCCTATTTTCGTTTCCTTCTTTAAATTTAATCCGACAACGAAGATATAATAGTATTTGCCAAGTAATAGACTATTACCAATAAAGCCTTAACAAAGTTGTTAAATGAAAGGCAATGTACTCTAAAAAGGCGACAGCTAACTTAAGTTTGTTATGTTTGACAGTACATTAAGCGTTAGTAAGTTTGGTAGTCAGGTGAGAGGCAAAAATTTACAATCTGCTAATATGAAAGAAATTACCCGATTTTGTGTGATTGACAGGTTATTCCAAGGTTGATTTCTCTGGCGTCTGGTTGAGAGTATGTCTCAACGGTATGTTGACGGTTTACCACCTCGTGATGGTTTCACTCGTTATTCACATTCCAACAGCTCATAAACACGTCTGCCATCTCCCTGCAGACATTGAGCACTGTGTACAAACCAGTTGCACTTTCACGGCACCGATTGAGTTGTCGCGAACGTAGAAATTATGCAGCGGATTGCCATTGGTTTAGTGAGATTTCCATAGGAAATTTCACAACACCAATGAAAATCCGCTATTTAAAATAATGTCTACACATACTTTTTTATTGATAAAACTAAATTTATCTTATAAATTGGTCTGAACATTAAAATCAAGTTTACTATATTATTGAAGTTATTGCACAGCGTACAATTAATTTGATTAGGAAATCGATTGTATGATGCGTTTTCAGTTATGAGTTGCGTACCAGGGGTGATGATTGGAAGCAGCACTGGAAAAAAGTATGAAGACATTTTTCAGCGGATTTCTATTGGTTTGATGAGATTTCCATCTAAAAGCTTAACAAGCCAATTAAAATCCGCTGAATAATTTCTACACATTTTATTTTCTAGTCAACCATGTTACGACTGAAAACTTTAAATCATAACAAGAAAGCATGTCTGGTGGGGCGGATTGAACATTCGAAATATTCAGTATTCACTTAGTAAACACTAGAATGTGGTCACCAATGGTAGTTGTCCTGTTTTAGATGTCCCGACCACCTGGAATAGAATATAACTAAATTTCAGTGTAGACAAGAAATACACCGTTAGTTTCTATATTCTGAGTTTCAACCTAACTTTTCTAGTTTCATACGAAAAAGGTTACTTCATTAGTGGAGACAAACTAAAAGAATATATTTCAAAAATATATTTTGAAAGTTCAAAATAGTTTGTACACTGATGAGCCCCAAAAACCGTTTTTGTCTTCAATGATGTTTTTTGCTTACATTTGGTGAAGAATTATTGGACTGTGGAATTAATGCATTATTTTTTTAAAAGTAGTCGTTGTATGCCAGAGTGTTAGTATATTTATTTTAATCAAGTCCAGAGGGGAATGTTAAGTGGGATTTTCTTCTGCTGAAGGTCACAATTTTTGCTAATTTCACTTTATCTGGAACGTTCTTTTTATTGCATCGCTCTCAGTAATAGAGAACAGAAATAGAAATAAATCATGCCATGAATAAGGTGTCATTTTGGATGTTAGTACTTGCTGAACTTTAGCTCAACCTGCTTGTACTTATATTATTTACACGTGTGTTGTACTCATGTATTGTGATGTAACGTGTTTTCAGGGCTCTAACGCACAAGATGATCATGTAATGTATTGCTTATCGTCGATCAACAAAACTGCACGTTATCAAAAATCATCTCACCTTTCATACATGCATTGCCCGAATATTCAGTCGCTTAATTTTGTTTTAGGTAATAATCCTGTTTCATACTCAGGCAGCGTCAGCAGGAGAAGTGACACATGAAAACATGCATATACATTATTCAGTGGAAATATTATCAAACCAATGGGAATCCGCTGAATAATTTCTATACATTGTTACACAGTTATTTACCATGTGTGTAGGGTACTGCGGAGTGAAGACATTGTATGGAAACCAAGGTGGTGTTCTTTCCTCCCAGGAATTCAACTAATACAATTTGACACGTTAATAAAACGTCAACAATTTGACACGTTAATAAGACGTCAAACTAACTGGTGTTGTTTATTACTTATTTTACAAAAAATAAAATAAAATAAGGGCAACCCGGTTATTTTATTTCTCATCACTACCGTAAAAGTAAACCAATTTTTATATACAAAATGTGTGTTATTTATATCCGTATTATATCATCTGTTCACATAAAACGCATTACACAAATCTATGCAATCTTTGAAACATGTTTGACGTCTATCTCATGCAGTTTTAATCCCTAATCCACTTTCTCATTAATCAATGTAGCATTTAATTTTATGTTTGTTTATCAAAGTTTTAGACATTGAAATATGTGAAATGTGTTTTACAGTCATAAGCAAATGACGTTACTAATGAAAAGACCTATGTGTGATAGTTATATATTATAATTACGTCATTATGTGGATTGTCATTGAACACATAATATTGGTGTAAAATTAACCAATTGAAAATAAAACTTTTAATTTATATTTAAGTAATGTCTAGAAACTTCCAATAAATTGGTTGATAACCTTTGCCTAACATGCAGGAATACTAATAACAAAATCACATCGTAAATATACATTATCTGGGCCCCGTTCCTAAAAGCGATCTTAGGCTAAGTTGATTTTAAGAGCTAAAATATTACATTGGCTTACGATTGTCTGAGCGTAAAGATTGCTTTTAAACCGTAACAATTCTACAGGACATTGTTTCAAACATCACTTACAAAAACACCGTTAGGCTAACACGTCGTGACTTTCATATTAGCACTCTTAGCTTTCCGGAAAAAGAATATTGATATGTCCCGAGATTAAACATACGTAGAGGAAGTGTTTGATGTTCAACGGCCATGACAAACTATTGACTAAGGTCGATCTTAGCTTCTGATAGCTTTGTTTAACGGGCCCTAGACCCCCGTTCCCCAAAGCAATATTAGTGTTAAAATGTTTCACTGGAAAAAAAATGTATAGAAACTATTTAGCGGTTTTCTATTGGTTTGATGAGATTTCCGCAGAAATCTCATAAAACTAATAGAAAACCGCTGAACATTTTTTGTACATTTTTTCTAGTGTTCGTAGGTGATTTTTGTAACATTGTCCTGTGGAGTTGTTTCTTATGGTATACATACGACCGTTCGAGCACAAATATCGATTTGGAACCGGTGCTGAATTGAAGCCAATGTTAGTCTAAGATCGCTTTGTTGTACAGGACCCTGTTCCAAACCTTCAACTCTCAGTTCATAATTATCTCTGAGGACACCATGCCAAATTTATATTAGTGATTGGCTACGTTCCACAAAGCTATCGTAAGCTAAAGAGTCTTAACTTCCATCTTAGTGCTCTCGTAACGAGAGCTTTAAGATGAATTTGAAGATATGATTGCGTTATGAGAACTTTGTGGAACAAGACCTTGCTCATTCCCGAAATGTCTTTGGTGTTTTGTTCTTTGGTCAACAAGAACTTGTGACTGAGATCGATCTGAGCTTACGATAACTTTGTGGAACAAGGCCTGGGCTTGGAAATAAAAGTCACCAGGATAGTGACCCGTCATCGACAGAAAAGACATTCCATGTAGTGACATCAAATCACATTTGAGAATCCACAGATTGAGGTGGATATCCCTCAATCTTATAAACTGATTCCACATGATCAGCATCGACATGGTATTGGCAGAACTCTCGAAGGAAGTCGTGTTAAAATGGTAATTTGGTTCAGGAAGAAAACATCAAGATGAGAGACAATTATGGGCTCCAACAGAAATGAAAGTACTCAATTCCTCGGGGAACATACTAGATTGTGCAAGTGGTGTAGTTAAACTATATGTAAATATATACAAAAAACAACTTCTTGGTTGCAAAAGTTATGAGAGTCATTTAGAAGTTGTGAAACATTACTCTATTGCTGATGCAATCACAACAATATTTGTACAGCAACTGTAATCTGCGACTAGTATATATATCTCACAATTTGTACCATATGGTCGATTTCGATAATAGTTCTCACACCGAAAAGTTCTAATTATAAGTAAGTTGATATTCGTGGTTGCAAAGTGGTGACACGTGAAAATGTCACTAAGTTGTTTCATAAGGTATAAGTATATACATCGAAACGTCACTCTTCAGAACGAGATAGGTGTAAGTCACATATCTATATATACATATTAACAATCCACTAAAATAACTGTTTCAGGAATGTGGACGAGAAACCATTACTAAGATTTTACTAAAAAATCATCAAACTTGAAACAAATAGATGTTTAACATTAGACTTTAAAGTGACATTATACACAAGCTATCAAGCTGGTTAAAAGTATTAGATAAGTCCGAATATGCCATGAATGTAATTTAATGTACATGCACACATTATCTATAATTACTAAAACACAACCGAATAATACATTATCTGATTCTGTTATTGATTTTAAAAAAAAATGTTTCCGGGACGTTGACGAGAAATTATTATTAAAATCTTCAAACTGGAAACAAATACATGCGTAACATTAGATTGTAAAGCGACATTTGTTATACTACACAAAATAGCAAGCTGGTTACAAAGTATTGAACTAGCCATTAACGTATTTTAATGTACATGCACGGATGATCAATAAAAACTAAAACACAACTGATGCTGTTATTGATTTCTAACAAAACGTGCAGTGAGTAATGCTCCTCAACAGTTGTGCGCTGGCAGTGTCGTGAAAGCAACTTGAGATACTATTTTTACCAAAATTGAGGATAATTTCTATTCATGGTACTTTACTATGACAGGATTTAAGGAAAATTTCTATTCATGACACTGTAGTGGATCGAAGAGTTTGAGTATGACTAATTCATGACACAAACGCTGATGGCGAGATGGCATGCTTAAAATGCTGGTAACAATTCCCGATCCTAGCGAGGAGCAGGATATTTATTTGAATAGTCATTAGTCGACGTCTGTCCTCGTTGTTTTACAGGTGTATCATCTACCTTATTTAGTTAATGTTTTATTTGTTATGGATTAACGTACACGTTTCCGTGACCTGTTTTAAGGTCGATTTACAATAGCATAATTAAGTCTACCAGTAACATGGCTGCGCTTGTAGGTTCCACTTTAACCCTGGCATACATGCATGAAGAATTCCAGCTTAAGATGAATAGTGCATGTTTAGGACCAGGTATATGTTGTCCTTTCATGTCAAAGGCCCCGTTCCACTAAACGATCGTAGTGTTAAGATGATTGTAAATGATTTTTAAAACAGTGCCATATGAAGGTGTTTCTTAGCTTAAAACTGTGGTAGCACATTTGGCACCGGTTCCAATGTGATCTTTGCGCTACGGCCGTCGTTATACTTTAGCACTAACTATCAACAGAGCCTAAGATCGCTTGGTGAAACGGGGCCCAGGTTTGTTGTTATCCAAAGTTCATTTACCAACATATAGTTCATCAACCCGAAAACAACGTGCCTCGTATGACAAGTAATCTAATTGGTACATCCCACATTATCCGTGTTGTCTTTTTGTGATTTGTGTTTGCCAAATTGTCATGTTTATATGAATGCTGGAACTTTTTAATTAAAGAATATATATAAAATGTTGTATTAACTGGTTCTCATTTTACAAAGTCGTCGTAAAGTCACCACCTTATACACAATCTCACTTGACCCATCTGCTCTGTAAATAAACGCTAACGTATTTGTAGAAGAATATCGTAATACGGTTTAAATGTGAATATACTGGATTAAGTAAACCAACCTTTTGGACAGGTTGGGGACAAGCCACCTAACGAAGCGAGAAATATAACCCAGGCCCCGTTCCTCAAAGCTATATTTGTGTTAAGATGGTCGTAAGTGATTTCTGAAACAATGTCATGTAAAGTTGTTTCTTATCACAGGCTTAAAACTGTCGAAGGGCATGACTCGATTTGTGAGTGATCTTGGCGTTACAATCATACGCTAATGTTATAATTTAGTACTTACGTTAAACTTAGCCTGCGTTCGCTTTCAGAAACGGGGCCCTGATGTGTGTGTAAATGATTTAGGTTTAATATATTTAACTTTCATGGATATTTATCTTTCCGCAGAATTCGTTTGGTTAAAAAAATATAAAACTTATCAAGACGCATCCACGTTTCCAAATGTTCTCATCTAATACATGGCAACAAAGATTAAGAAGCTGAATAAATTGTTGTTTATTATCTATAAAACATTACCTGGTTGTGAAACTTAGCGCAGTTCCTCAAATGGTTAAGGCTAAGTTAATCGTAAGTGCTAAAATATAACATTGGCTTACGACTGTCGTAGGGCAGAGATTGTTCTGAAAACGGTGCCGAATGGCACCGGTTTTAAGTCGATCTATGCGCTTCAACAGTCGTAAGCCTATGAGAACACATATCTTCACATGACACTGTTTAAAAAATCCCTTACAATCAACTAAGCCTAAGATCGGGGCCCTGATCTTGTATGCAGAGATCTAACGCGAGGAAATGTTTAAATGACTGTCACAATAAATACTACTGGCTAAATACGAAAATACGTTGATAGAAGTACGAAAAACTGCAGTGTTGGGATAGTGCACTGGTACAAACAACTGCAAGATTATATGTTGCATTTGCTAGTGCAATTCTTGACAAAAAGCACAGAATTTACAGCGAAATATATTTTTACGTGAAATTAGTTTGATCTGTAAACTAATGTTTGAGGACTTATTACTATTTTTCACATTTTAGTGGGATATCCTTTACATTTAAACATATTATAGTGAAGGACTACATTGAAATTAAGGTTAATACTTAAAATTCCGTTAGCGCATGGACGTTTATATGATATTTACTGATTACCTTGTAAAACATATTCCTTGTAATCGTGAAAGTTTATTTACAAAATGAATCAACGATTTACAGAAATAAGAACAAT
>JAULCD010084356.1:0-17741 GCA_032361085.1 Calliostoma canaliculatum
GTGCACTTTCCAAGGAAAAAAAGTTTTTCTTTGGAAAGTGGACAGTTTAAAACCATGTATTGGCACACCGGTTCAATAAAAGTAGTCCTGGGCACAAAAGTACATACCCTAAATATACTTAAATTTTGCTTGTTTTTCTTTGTGCACAGTTTACAACCATTTTTTTTGCATTTGTAGACTAAATCTATTAACCCAGTTACTTGGTTTAGGACGTCTTAAAGTTATGACGTCTTTGTAAAACGGGGCCCTGGTTATTAAAAACGTCTGACGTTTGCTCTTATTTTCACATATGAATGATCACCTACTACTAAGAGTTGATATTTTTATCTGGTAGTATTATGTTCCATCAAAGTACATGACCCACTGTTGCCCCAAAACAACTTTATCATGAAAAAGTCATTAAGTTGTCACCGAAGGTGACATTTTCCGAGTGATTAGAATACTTATGTTACAACGTAAACTCATATTTGTATTATTGTATTATTTCATTTGTAACTCAGTGAATCAGCCCTGTAAATGTGGTTAGATGATGTGTAAGAAACTGAAATGTTTTAAATTTTCTACTTTCCTAACATATTAAAACTGACTTTCACAGATTTAAATAACCACGTATTGTCAAATTTGGATACATTAATACCATGCAGTTTGTCGGAATACAATTGCAGTATTACATTGAAATAAATTGTGCAAATAACAACCTTGTGTTCTGAAAGCTTGTGAGTGTTTAAGTAGCATCAGTCTCATTCTATACACAAACTTAAAGATATACGACGTCGTAAAACATGTCACTGGGTTAATGGATTTGGTTTACAAATGCAAAAACATCGTTGTTAAAAAGAAAAACTTGGGTTTTTTTTGGAAAGTGCATAGTTTACAACGATTTTTTTGCATTTGTAGACCAATATGCAACATATTCGTTGTTT
This sequence comes from Calliostoma canaliculatum, assembly GCA_032361085.1. Taxonomy (NCBI): domain Eukaryota; kingdom Metazoa; phylum Mollusca; class Gastropoda; order Trochida; family Calliostomatidae; genus Calliostoma; species Calliostoma canaliculatum. The sequence goes on from JAULCD010084356.1 coordinate 924, forward strand.
ATATCTTCAAGCTTATTGACTTCAATCATTTTCAGGTAAGTGCTATGTATAGCGGATGCACACGTCATACACAACACTTTCATAAAATGGTCCAGGTTTCGTTCCTCAAAGCGATCTTAGTGTTGAGATGACCGTGATTGATTGTTAAAACAATGTCCTGTGGAGTTGTTTCTTATCATAGGATTATGACCGTCAAAAGGCACTGGTTCCAAAGCAATCTCTGCGCTACGTCAGTCTAAAGCGAATGTTATATTTTAACATTTAGGATCAACTTAGTCTGCGATCGCTTTGAGGAATGGAGGCCGGTTCAATAAGTTTAAAACTATTTTTGAACACCACACTTTAACAATGGCTGCCAATGTTTTCTACATGAAACGTTCGTATGTCCACATTTGTCTTGACATAATGAATTCAAATAATTCTCTATACCTGACGGGTTATATGTAAATGTAAGTGCTGCTTTTTCACAAGTAACTAAGCGTAACTTTATTGGGCTCAAAAATTAGTATCTGCGCTGTACCGGTTGGTACAATTAGTAAAGTTGCACTGCTAATAAGAGACTGAAATGTATAAGATTCATGTAAATACATTTTGTGTGTCAACTTTTGTTCAGTATTTTTAAATACTTCAAATATGTCAACATTAGAACATTGTTTATATTTCAGCCAATGTTTTATTGGCTTTTGTTTTATAATACCACTGAAAATAAGATTATTTTTGTTGAAAATAGTAATGTGATGAACAATAGGCAAAAAGTAAACTTTGTCAGACACCAAATAGAAAACATTAAATGCCAGGACCTCGTTCCTCATAGCGATCCTAGGCTAAGTTAATCGTAAGTGCTAAAATATATCATTGGCTTACGAGGAGAGATTGCTTTGGAACCGGTGTCATTCGGCACCGGTTCCAAATCGATCTCTGCGTTACGACAGTCGTAAGCCTAGGATAAGAAACAACTTAACAGGACATTGTTTAAAAGATCATCACAATCATCTTAGCCTAAGATAGCTTTATTTATTGTGGGTAAGCTCTACTAAGGGATCATGTCATCATAATGCACCAGTTTGTTGATTCACTCCACAGAAAATATTTGAGAGTCATCTGGTAAAGGGACTACATTTCTATCTGATTTTTAAAATTGTATGTGCCCTTTTTAAGATGTATGATATTTCTCGATATTAGTTTTGTTTTTTAATGATGATTTTAAAAACCCAAATGTCATGTGATTGTGTATAGGAGGCTCATCCAACATGTGGTGATGCCTCGGGCAGTGTGATAGAACACGGTGTATTAGGCTGAGTAATCGGAGTGGTGTGGAGAGAGGTAATGGAGATTGTTCCACAAAGCTGTCAGAAGATAACATCGATTTTATTTTAAAAAAGTCCATGACCACTGAAAACGTCCTCTTTTGACATCTGACCCAAGCATCTGAAGGGAGCTTGGAAAAAAACAGGGTCCTATTCAAGATAACTTTCGTAAAGCTAAGACGTGTGAACTTTAATCTTAGCGCTATCGTTACGAAAGCGCTAAGATTAAAGTTAACACATCGTTGCTTTACAAGAGTCATACGAGAACTTGAGATGATAGTTAAGAAGTTTGAACCTTTCCTTTGTACATTTACAATTTTTTTATAACCATATATTTATGTACACGCCATATGCGTATAATGATGTACTATTTATTGAAGTAAAATGAAAATCGTTAAAAGAGCGCTAAGATAAAGGTTAAGGCGTCTAAGCATTTGGAACACTTTGTAGAATGGGATCCTGAACAATAAGTTGACGATGGCAGAAGAATCTTATGTTAAAAACATGTATGCCTCAGGAATACATTTTGTAAAAATTACTGATGCTTGGTTATTACATTTAAGTAAAATAGCCCACCGCCATTGTTATGCATACACAAAGAAGGATCAGAAAAGTTTATCCTTAGGCTCCAAGATTAATATAACGTCGTGCCAAAGTTATGTCCACAAATTAATGTAGATTAAATTTGTACTCATTGGCAGGGCTGAAGTTGATCGCTTCCTGCAAAATGTCAAGTCATTAGAAGGAGTTTATAATAGGATAACAAGTATAAATATTAATCAAATACAATTAAATCAGGTTCACTTCAGCATTGAATAAACTAGAAAGTGATTGAGTGGGCATGGATTTAACGCCGTTTTCAACAGTATTTTAGTCCTCTCGTGGCGATAAGATTGATGGTAAACGAAACTGCTAATGTGGATCAAAATACGCATTTGACTTTTAAATTATAAAAATTGTTTTAAAAAACCTCAGCAGTTTTAAATTACTTTCAAACACTAATGATTGTTTTAATGAATTTTTTATACACAAAGTAAGTAGCAAAAAAATTTAAACTTAACACAAAATATTGGCAAATAATTATTTGTTCTGTGCGAGATAAATCTCATTATGAGCACTGTACCGTTACATCACAAGCATAACGCAACATGCATGCAAATGTTTTAATTCGTATTGCGCTTTACCGGGATGCCGATAACAACGCGGAGCTGAAGCTATTAACGACCGGTATCTAAAGTTATATTTAAAACTATAAACACGTTTTACCGTTGAAAACATATTTTGTTAGTATTTATTTGAAGTCGTTGAGAACATACTCTGGAAACGTTCAAAGTTTTCAAGTTTCCAGTTTAACAACTTAACTCTTAGTTTCATGTCTTTATCTAACAATGTTCTTGAGAAACACATATAGGTTTAACTTACAAATGTCAGATAGTTTAAACCACACTGTTTAAAAAAAACCAAGTTCTTTCGTAAGAAAGTACACATTTTACGAAACGTTTGACAGTAGTAATCCAAATCAACAAACATTTAAACTCATTAATTCGACATGGATATATTTGTATCGAATTTATACTGAGGTGTACTGATTTTGTCACCGAAGTAAACGGTTTTTTTTGGGCAAAACAACTTTCAACTTTGCTTGCTTACAGCATGTATTTCATTGAAGTCCCTGAAAAACTTACTTTTATCATTGTCAATTTTCAAGCAGCATTAACTTGTTGTTCATAGTCAATCTGTGCACAGATCTCCGGACACCACTTTTGCAACAAATTTAAAATTTCCGCCTTAACAACAATAATAATGATAAGCTTGACATTTATTCTCTTAATGTATACAGGTATTATCAAAGCAATAAAGAGTAAAATATAAGTAATGGAAGCAATGTTTTTTTGGCTCTGTACTTGGTAACTTTTTGAATTACAGTTGTATGCGCAATGACGAACACCCATTTGTACTACAGATGTGTATTTACAAATTATTACAATGAAACACACAAAATCTGTAAACACAATATGTTAACATCTTACTGCATCACATAAACACATTGGAGATGCTACTTTTATATTGTAGTTAATTACAATCACATTTAGCGTTTTGTCAAATTTATGAATACTTGTGCTAATAAAACGTTATGTTGAGTACAAACAAGCAATTCTGATAATGTGTATGTTTAAAATGGTAATACAAGGGACATTAGCGAAAGAAAACGGTTTAGCATCCACAACTTTTTTCTGATTAAATTAAAGTTTTATTGAAGAAATAATTGACTCTCATACATTTTAATTCAGACATAACTAGTGACTATTAAATGAAACTAATGTTATAAGTAACAATGATAGCCGCATATATGACTCTATTAAACATCCATTATAACTAAAACCTTATGAATTATACACATACCTTTTACAAATCAAATCAGAGATATAATAATAATATAATATCACAAAGAAACAAAAATTGACATATTACATTTTAACAATTCTGAATGCAACTTAGTTATATCTTTAAGTATGTACATTGTCAACTGACGACTTTAAATCAAATATTTAAGTTCACAAACTTGTAAGAGCTTCTGAAGCAAATCACTATTTGTGTTTTAACATATGTAGGATTGCAACTTCACCTCACGACCCGTTGAAATGTTGGGAAGTACAATGCAGACATTTTGTAGGAATAAAGTAGCCTGACATTGTGACAAACATTAATTATATGTATAATATATTTATAATATATATATGTATAATATGTATATATGCCTGCTTTGAAAGATGGAAAGTTTAGATTATTAAATTATAATCTTATCCCCGTATTACTTTTCCGGTCATTCAAACGAAGAGCAAAACGAGCGTCAGATAGAACATCAATGTATCCTTTTTCAAACATACTGAGAGTAAGCAAACTATTCTACAAGGAAGTTCATATCACAGGTTATTCAGAACACTGTTAACATGTTTTAAGATGGAAAAAAAAAGGAAAATATTTTTACTTAGCAGATATAAAAAAACAACTACAAAAGTCAAAAGGATAAAAAGTGGAGATCAGTTCCCTTTAATCAATTACAAATACCCCTCCGGAAGATATTTATATCAATAGTCCACAATCGAGTGAAAGAGTAATAATAAGATTATAATGAACCGACGAATTTGGTTCACAAATGTTCAGTATTGTTTGAAACTGCAATCTTTTTACTTCCTTGAGGGGTCTTTGGAAGTAATACTTTACAACAAATTAATGTACTATTCTTTTATGTTGTGGAGAGGTACTTATATAAGCCATTAATGGCTTGTCTGCCAATCCATTTTTTCCTTTGAGAAATAAATTATGTTTAAACCATTTACAACTTCAGGATTTGGGGATGTCAACTTCTTTGTATGAACGTTCATTACGTGTCGGGACATATGCTTTCTCCTTTCTCATAATATGCCCCGAAAGGTCATGAACATACTACAAGGAAGTTAACATTTTCAAAATCCTGAATTATGTAATCTTTTTCTCAATAGCAGAAACATTTTTTCTGGGTATGTGCATAGTTTATAACGATTTTGGCATTTGTAAACAGAACCCATTAATTTAGTTAAACACATAGTATCCACACCACTACATCCAATCTTTGACTCTTGTTTTCAGGGCAGGTTATTGGTTACGTGTAAACAATGTTGAGTTTTGGTCTGGTAATGTTATTATCACTAAACTTATCACAGAAACTACTTTAAGAAAGTTGACTGTGGATAATTATAGAAATATACTCTTAGCCCATTAAGGTAATTATTGGAAACGAGTTGTATCGAAATGAATATTGATGTGGCCACAGGCTATGTAATATACAAACGCGATACGTTTGGGATATTTCCACATTTATCATAATTTGACATATAATGAATATGATATAAAACCACTAAGACTCTTCCCAATAAACATAAAAGTAGAAATGAAGTTATGTTTATGGTTGAATATCAAGTATAGCTTTAACCACTAAACTGTACAGGGCGCCGTACGTCCAAACTCTCTTAAGTTAAGTTAATGGTTTGTGCTTAAATATAACATTTGCTTACGACTGTCGAAGCGCAGCGATCTTTGCGCTACGACAGTTGTAAGGCTATGGTAGGAAACAACTCCACAGGACATTGTTTAAAAAAGTCACTAATGGTCATTTTAACACTAAGATCGCTTTGTGGAAAGGCACCCTGGAGTGCAACAAAAGTTATTACAACCAGCAGGATATTGCTTCAAGTTCTAATTGAAACTGATACAGTGGCTGGTTGAAAATGGTAATCACTCTGAACCAAGAGGTGGAGACATTGCAGCTTTCCATTTAAACATAGGAAGCTGGGCATGCATTACTGGTTATTGGAAATACGTGTGCGGTGTTAGTACTGTGAGTAAATGAGAGATAATACGTGAATATAATGGTATTGATTGTACGTGGCAGCAAATACCACAATCTTAGGTTTTGTGTTTCAAAGCAATTGTAAATATATGACGTTGTAAACTATGTACATTAACCAGTTTCTTTAGATTTACGAATACCCTAACTGGTTGTAAACTTATCCTTCAAAAGTAAGAACTTTTGGGGGCATTTACAAACTTGTCCCACTGACCTAGTGACATTGTTTACGAAGTCATGAATTTTGTGATGACTGTTTTTTCTACATCACCCTGATTAGTCAATATTAGTTTACTAGTGTAACGGAGACTATCTTGTTTCAGTAACTTTTTTAACATAATGTTCTAAGTGATTTGTCCCATATTAAGTCAGTTCTCTAATTCTCTCTGTCACCCCAACAGCTACAATGGTTTGATATAACAATACAGTGAATTATTAATATGCACATACAATATTATAACAAATTGTGTTTGTTGATAAGGAATTACATTATTTTTTTCTGAAATCAAATCAAGGATTGGTGACTACGAAAGCACAAATGCAGTTCATGTATATTGTAGATTATTTAGATTATTTCCATGTCATCAACAATCTGGGATAGATTGATAAAATTGCTGTATTCTTTATTTGGCTTATGAATACCAAAAACGTAATTATACCTGAACCCGCTGTAAGCTGTAGACTAAACTACTCTTTGTTGAAATATTTGGGGTAAAATTAGAAATCTCTGTAATTATATTTGTCATATTACCATCTCAATTTTATGATAAAGCCGCATATAAATATACATGTTTCGTTTATTACTGTGTTCAAAACGACATACAGACATATTTTTCCACCACATATTATTTTCTGGAAGCAAAATGCTAATATTCGTCTATCATGGTATACATAACATGTTATTTTAACTTTTCCTCAATTTTATGTTAAAGGGTTAGTAATAACTAGATGTCACAGATAGTAATAAAGAATAGTATTTAAATAGTCGGAGCAACCACACCCAACACATAAAACAAAACAAATTTGACATAAGTTTATTTAACCCCTAGAGTGACGAGACAATTTTGGTTGGGCTGAAAACTGCGACCACCTCTTTAGACGTAACTGTATACATTGAAATGGACACATACTGAGCTTGAGACACAAAGGGGGAATGAGTAAGGACTGTTTTCACAAACTCTCATAAAGCAAATATATCTTAACTTTAATCTTACGAAAGTGTTAAGATGAAAGTTATGACATCTTAACCTTACAAAAGCTTTGCGGAACGGGTCACCAAACACAAGATATATAGAGCCGTGACATTTATCTGTTTAAGGTTCACAAGGAATCAACACTAACATATAAATGTATAAACGTTTAATAATTCAGCGATCACTTACTTTAGTCTGATAATCATGGCAATGTTTTAATATCTGTAATATTATGCACAGTGTACGCTGTATAGGTTAAATACAGCCACATTTTATAGTTGCACAATGGTTATCCCTTCTCTAAAACTCCGTTTTCTCAAGCGCAGTGCCTGCTATAATAACGACTTCAAACCTTTTCCTGCTAACTAATAGGAGTTCGAGTAATAAAAGCTGTACCGTTGTTTCCTCTTACTTGCATATTCACATCTCTTAAAATATATATAGAGTTTTATGTCATGCTCTAGTTAGCTATACAGTTTTTGTGTTCAATTCTATAACATCTTTTCTTATTTTCTCGTGTAACTGATCCAGTGCGTTTAGTTAAAATGCTACAAACGTAAGACATTTTAAATCGTTTCTTTAAAAGTACACAATTTACATCGATTTTGCATTTATAAAACAAACCCATTGGTCTATTGTTTTCATCACTTGTGACAACAGGTTCCATTCTTATGTGGACTGTGAATGTCACGTTAAAAAGCCGTCGTAAACCATGGCCCGTTCCTCAAAACGATCTCAAGTGATCGTAAGTGCTAAAATATGACATTGGCTTACGACTGTCGTAGCGCAGACATCGCTTTGGAACCGGGGTCATTCCGTACCGATCCCTAAGCGATATCTGCGCTATGACCATTGTAAGCCAATCATAAAAAACAACTCAACAGGGCTTTGTTTAAAAAATTACTTACGATTATCGTAACACTAATCTCTTTGAGGAACGGGACCCATGTCACTGACAGTGACAATCGTTGTTAAACTATTAAATTAACAAACCAAACAATTGCAGTTAACATTTTAGTAATTTTAAACCCAACTCATTAGTCAAGTGACGTGGTTTGACACGTCGTAAATTTACAAAGACTTTGCAAAATGTGGGCCTAAAGAGCTTAATTATAGAATCTACAATTCGTATTAAGTGGTTACAAATGGAGGTTCCATTGGGAGGGACAAAACGTAGATACTTTTGTTGTAAAGTGAGTGAGTGAGTGAGTTATTGTTTTACGCCGTTTGGGCAATATTGCAGCCATTAACGGCGAGTGAAGCATCATTGAAACTGAAGAGTGAAACTTTATTCAACTTTTCGATGTGTTTATTAATACCCAAGTCAAAGTTGGAGTGTACTATAATGAGCTTTATGTCGCCTTATTGTTGCTTTTGTAAGACTGCTGGGCCTTTGGGTGATGTCAGATGTTTAGATATACAACCAATTTCTTTATGTTATTTTCACCACATCTTTATTTGAAGTAATCAAATAAGACTGGTTGTGATCTCGCGGTGATCACTCATGTAGGTATGTAGGTAAACAATAACATTCTGTTTATTTTGTTTTCTTATTCACAACAACTGCTTCTCAGCTTAATTCATATTTTCTTGGCCTCTCATAAATTCAACAATGTTCTTTTGTACTGCGTTTGAAATCATGATACTAGTTAAATTATTTACTTTGTTTTTTTAATCCGTTTATTGTGGATGTAAACACAAAGTGTGCTTCACAAAAGCCAAACTTCAAAAACACAGTTTTGTAAATTTGACAAGGAAACCTTCTTACACTACCAGTCAAACTTTTAATTAAAAATAATATTAGCAGAAGTCGGACATGGTTCAGCCTTAAGTAGACGCGATTTCACATCAATATCCTTTCTACACACAAACGAACTTCACTGTGGCCGTGCAATGTTAGATGTAAAATCAATCTCATTTACATTGGCAGCTTTCATCAAGTCAGTGGTTTAATTTTGATCACGTTCATATTCCTCAACTGCATACATAAAAGTGAAGTTATGAAGTCAGTTCAAAACTACCAGTAGTTAGTAATAGAATGAAAATAACGACCAATATTTGCGATAATACTCCGAAACATATTTTGTGTATGTTACTGTCTACATTGCACAACGACTATAACTACAAACCATCTCGTTACACCAGATGTATGTATTAGATAAAGGACGAGTGCCAGTTTTTTTATCAATATATATATCGTAGTTATTTGTTCGTGCAAAAGTCCTGGTGGTTCCTAATAAATTACTGTCGAAGTCAAATTGCTTGAATCTATATAATGTATCCATAGAATACCTTCTTTGTTTAATGTAAAACAGTTCGTGTGGCACTGGAATACTTCTTCAGCCAAGAAGATTAATATATTATCAGTGTATGCATAACTGTGACTAGATTGACAAACACGTATTGGCCGGTACAGTTAGACTGCTTTAACATTCGTTACTGTAAGTCATTAAAGTATTGCAACATGGAATTAAAGCGAGTCGGTAGTAGACGAAAATGCGACTATCCAAAAGTAAAGTTAAGTGCTGAGCTGATTTCAACCAGTCTTAAAAATGTGACCACCTTGTGCTGTTGAAAACGTAGGAGCTCTTTTAAACAAAGTATTACAGGATAAGTTTTCAACAACCTGCTTCAGTTGGAATTTGAAAACTAAAATGTGCAAATGTTGTGCTCATGACTTTCAGAGTTAATGCAGTTACAAAGCCAGACAAAAATGCGAATTGAAATTTATTTGAAGTCGGACGCATTTTTCGCACTAATTTCATGATTTACAGTATATTAGCTAATTAAAAGAGCAACTTTAACGTTTACATTATAATTAGCTCATGTGGGTGCTAAACTAAAATTATTTACACTGTGTACCTAATACATGTAAGTATCAATGGCTGGGCATAGTGTTGTCAAACATTTACACAGGATTATTTTATAAATCTAATTGTACAATTGCTTGTCTTCGGAAGAGATTTGTGTTAAGTGTATTGGACTGCTCTCTACAACACATGAATCTGCAGCTGCGGCCAGGTTTCAATATCACATTTTGAATTATACAGTGATGTTCATGCATGAAACTGTAGCAGGTTTGTTCCCATTCTGTTGACACGTATTCTTGTGACATAAAAGTCCACTGTGAGCTCATTGCGTGCAACAAGAAACAGTTCCTGCATACAGAAAAGCAACCATGGTCTGCACTGGGATTTTGGGTTCGGTTTGCATATGTCATCATGTGTTAACTTGTTTTTCGTGACAGTGCAGTTAATAAAGATTTTGACGACTGTTAACTGCTTTAAACTATGGCCAACTCACTTTTATACACTTTAACACATGGTTGGTAACAGCTGGAATTGCTTCTCGATGTTGGATGTCTCACAAAGGCCTCATCAGGCCCCGACGGCTTAATACACACTTACCCACACTGGTTTAAATATGTCTAACTTAAATTTATTTTCTTTAAAAAATGCATAGTTTACAACCATTTTGGCAATTGTGAACTCGCCCTGTTCCTCAAAGCGACCTTAAGTGAAGTTGATCGTGAGTGATTTTTGAAATCATATCCTGTGAAGTTGTTTTTTATCATATGCTTACGATTGTCGTTGCGCAGGTATAGATTTGGACCGGTGCCGAAGGGCACCGTTTCCAAAGCGATCCCTGCGCTACGACAATCTTAAGCCAATGTTATATTTTAGCACCTACGATCAATCGCCTAATATCGCTTTCATGAAAGAGCCCTGGACCTACTATTTGGATTAAAATTGCTGTAGTTGAAGACTCGCCGCTAATGGCTGTAATATTGCCCAAGCGGCAAACAATAACTCACTCACTCACGCTGAAGTTGTTGTACAATAATTCCAGCACTGGCTTCACAAAAGCCTCAACAAGTTAAACCCAAAGCACAATGTATTCAAACACGCAGAGCCAATCGGTGTGCAAAGTTTGTACAAAGTTTTGGCTGTGTAAATTAAACCCAGTCGCTTAGTGAAAACAATTGCGTGTTACTGCGTGCAGGAAGCGTTCTTTGCTGCACAGAATACACGGTCTACCTCAGCAGGATTCGTTGTGACGGGAATAATATTGATAGAATAGCAAGAAATTAACCAGTTTCTAGCACTAGAATCACCTTTTATTCGCAATGTGATAATGTTGTCTGGCCACAGATTTATACACAGTTAAGCGCCTAATCCAATTATTAACACAAATCTCCCTCAAAGACAGAGACAATTGTACTTTCAGACAACATCATTAGCATTAACATATGATCATGAAAGAAGATTAACTGTTTGTAAAGGTGACCAAGCTAGAACTTAGTTTATTGCTAGTATTTAAAAAATGTATTTATTTTTAAAGGTTGTACTTTAGGAAACAAGGAGCATACAGTAAACCCTACTTACCAAGGGAAACTAAAACATAGATGATAACATTAAACATTTCCGGGGCAGTGGCAACTTACCTTTAGATTAGAAACGGTATTGTGTTGTCGTAAAATTTAGAGCATTTTTAAACAGCGTCAATGCAAATGTTACTAGGTGTAGTTTCACAAGTCTCAAAAATTCGTTGTAAGTAAAAGCCATGAATAGTTTTAATTGACCATTAGTAAATGTAGATGAAAGGGACATAAATATGTCATGACAAAAGCTGGTTGTTTATCCAACAAATCTCAAACAAAAGTCTAAGGCCCCGTTCTCAAATCAGCCTCAGGCTAAGTTGATCCTAAATGCCGAATTATAACATTGGCATGCGACTGTCATAGCGCACAGGTCGCTTTGAAACCAGTGTAATTTGGCAACGGTTTTACTTCGATTTCTGCGCTGCAACAGTCGTAAGCAAATGATAAGAAACAGCTTTAAAGGGAATTGTTTTAAAAATCACTTAAATTAACTTAGCCTAAGATCCCTTTAAGGACCTCTTTATGATTAGAAAAGCAACATTAATGTGGCACAGTACGCTCACTACAGTACACTCCAATTTTGACCTGGATATTATTGAACAGGAGACTGAATCAAGTTTCACACTTCAGTTGCAATATTGCTTGACTTAACAGCAACAGTATCGCTTTGTACTTCTCATCGGAAGCCTCGGTTTTAACAAATGCCTAATAATAAGCTCATACCCACAAGAGCTGAATGCACTCTGTACTAATCTTTCGACAGCGCACAGCTTACACTGGTTTTAGCATAAGTAAACCAAATCTATTGGACCATCAAGACAATACTATTATATAAGAATAAGACGTCATACAAGTAGATTAAAATATTGCAACTATATTGTTTAATTGAGCAACTCGTTCTTTGTCATCTTAAACAGAGTTTAAACCCTTCAAGTGCTTAGCAGAAATACTTTTCTTTTCAAAGTCTCTACAAAAACAGGCTGTTGCAAACTTGTCCAGTGGTAATTTGTACCAAAGAGCTCCTGCAGGAGCTCTTTTGAACAAATTACTACAGGAAAGGTTTTCAACAGAACAGGGTGGTCACGGTTGTAATTCCTGCTGACCCTGATTTAGGACTTTAAGGGTTACGATGCAATTGACTCTAACTGTGAGTGATGTTAAAAAGGGAGAACAGCAGTACAGCTTTTATAACTCTTAACTTATGACAGTTGGCAGTATTCCAGCGGATAATGCTGCTTGATAAAAAGAGAGGTTTTATAAAAGGGATAATCACAGAACCACTGTAGATTCAGGCTGTATTTAACTTGCTCAGCAGACTGAGACGAATAATCTCTTAATGAGTTAGCTATGATACATGCATTTGTGAGTACTGATGTCCTGTGATAAGTGAACAAATAAAGGCCCGTCGCTCTGTATACCAAGAGGTTGCATTATAGGTGAACGTGTTTAAAAAGAAATGAGGTCATGTGCTTGTAGTCACAATGGCTTACAACATGCAGAACAAATGGTTTCAGTTTGCACATGCCTAACTGTAAAGACTATCATCAATGCCAATCATAAAAGTCAAAATTAATTTTTATCTTACAACAGAACTGAAATTAATGGGGGCGGGTAGCGCAGTGGTTAGCATGCTGGACTTTGGACCAAGAGGTCAGGGGTTCGAATCTCGCCCAGGGGGCACGGCGTCATTCTCTGTGTTGGAAACATTTCAACACAGTGAGGGCAGTTTGCAATGCTGTTTAACATGATTCTTGTTTCGTAGGAACCAGCCGAAACGCGCATGTTTCACTCCATCACATAACCACACTGGTTATGCAGGCTTTCCTCCTGCCGAAAACCCTGCCGCCGCGATATAACTGAAAAGCTATTAAAACGGCGTTAAACCATGGTTCACTCACTCACTCAATCACTTAACTTAAATAGCCTGAATCATATACATTGCCATTTCTCTTCTCTGACCATTTCACTCCCGTTGTATGGCTTATCGCGAGTGTCACCCAGCAAGGTAGATCGCACTTCTGGCCCACGTTTCAAAAAGCTGTCATAAAGTCACGACTTCAAAAACTATGTAACTGAGGCAAAGGATTCGGTTTGCAAATGCCAAAAGTTGCGAATATGTGCAATTTCTAAAGAAGTTGTTTTGTGATTTATAAGTCAAACCATCATACAACAGTACTTAATGGTGACAAAAAGTCACACCATTAACGTAATTATATACACAAGACGCTTTATTTTATTCTAGTCAGTACATTTAATTTTTACATTTAACTCTACTTTTAGTCTTAGGGAACAGTATATCAAGTAAATATTCAGACGCTCTCTTGTGTTTTGTGACAAATTAAACATTATCATTTGATTGATAACTAGCAAAATCTAAAGAAGATTTATCCAAGTGGACATGCAATGCATTAATTGTCAGAGGTCAGAAACTGTAGGACAACTCAAATGATAGGAGATATTTACGAAAAGTTCATTTAGTGTTGGTGAGGGATAAGTATGACGCTATTGACACTGAAAAAATGAATAGACAATATTCAGCTGTTTTCTATTGATTTGATGAGATTTCTACAGAGACTCTTATAAAACCAATCGAAATCCGCTGAATAATTTCTATATGTATTTCTTAGCGCAAGGTCTTAAAATTGTCAATGTTTACTGAGTGCATGAGACAGAGGATACATGAAGTGGAGTTATGCACTCAATCATTTGTAAGTCTTACACTGTGATTATGTTGTACTAAAATTGAAGTGTGGAAACGTAAACTGTTTATTTTGTTTTATTAGGTTTTCCTTTAAGAGTTTTTTCAAACGGTATTGAATTACTGCGTTTAGTCATTTTACAATACATATCAAACAATGATACTCTTGAGAGACATTTAGAAGTTGGTGTTCAGATCTATTACAATGACTATTATAGATGTCAACTTCTTCTTTGTATTGTGTACAAAACGTTTCTTGGCTTTCCCTTGCCCTTCGCCACCTTACGAAGGGGCAAAGAAAAGCCCAGTAACGTTGTGTACACAATACAAAGAAGAATTTGACGTTCATGAGATTGTCATGTATCCTAAAAAATGAATATTACTAATGTGCTGCCATATTATGTCTCGGCAGGATATTAAACACATAACATTAATGTCCAGTTTATTTTAGCTTAACGAATCCGGCTCATATTGTGCTGGTGTATTCTCACCAAGCATCTCGTTATGAGATTGAAAGTCAGATATCACAATGTCAGGAACAGTAAGTAGAAGGCAAATGACAAGAATCCACTAAAATCGTCAGACGGATTACGATACTATACATAGAAACTAATTTCCTAAGTAGGCGTACAGAAGCCTCTACCTATCACCACACAGTGTTTGTAGGACGCGAGGATAAAGAAGCTGAACAGAATGACGTTAGACAAATTATGATTATGTTAAATCTAATCACGAGACTCTCCATCCTATGGAGTTTTAGTTTTAGAATGGTAATTAGTAAAAAGTTCCTATGAATTTATAGATAACCGTGCATTAATAACACATACTACAATGACAAATTAATGTCCTACGCTTAATAATATTTTAATGGTATCATACCGTTCATTAAATTAGTTATTCTTTCATAAGTTGCAGAAATGTTTGAAAATAACAAATGCCTTCTGAACAATTGAATAATCCGTTTGCCAAGATTGTGTTTAAATATTGAACAATAAGAAGACAGCTTAATATTTACAATGCCACATTGTTCAATAGAATCTGCTCCAACAGGCAATTAATTTAGATCATTATCTGGTGTTGATGTTTTAAAACGAAGCGTATACTTTTATGTCACTGATGTCTGGCAGTGTGTTAATGAATTAATCATCTGGTGTTACAATATAAATAATGCCTTGATTTCCACCTTAACACAAGTATTACATCGTTGACAAGAATCCGTTTGAGATTTATTGCTGCGTCAGTAGTTACACAAGATAAATGTGTCACGATTCTTAAAGTTCAGGAGTAGTGATACTGCTTTAATACCAAACAATATAACATAGCCATTAAAAGTGAGATTTAAATTGAATATGTTTTGGTCAAGGACACACAAAACATAAAAAAACCAATGAAGTCCCCGCAGAAGCCCTTGCCAAGTTCAGCAAGGTGTCACTGAATACAAAGCACGTATTTCAACTCCATCCTTTAGAAGCCTGACTTAGTTCAAATATGAATGCATGGCAGGCCAATTTATTCAACGGATTGGAACCCCCTTGTCAACCTTGCACTGTAGGAACAATGTTGTCATTGTCACCATGTTTCGCCATAAATACAAACAGGATATCAGTTCACAAAACTATTGTAAATTTACGACATCGTAAACCAAGTCATTGGACCAATGGGTCGGCTAACACATGCCAACAGTCACCGTAAGGTGCACGTGTGCACCTCCCAAAAAACCCAACAACTTTTACTTTCGAAAGAGCACCACTAAAACGACCATTGGCATGTGTGAACAAAGCTCATTGTCCCAGTGACATAATGTACGACGTCGTAAGTTTCCGAGACAGCATTCTACATTGGAAGGACACTGACCACATACCACCAACCTCTGCAGTTAGCTGTTTAACAAACGGGATGACTTTCCTATTGTTATTTATCCCTTTATGACTAGTACCATTCCCACAGCTCCAGCATACGGTGCTTACACTTCAGAATATGTATATGAAATAGTTTATGCTTAGTTTATGCATTTTTTTCAAAAAGGCTTGCTCTACTTACAGCCCATCTTTTTAATCAAGGCTGTATAAGTTTTTGATTGATCAAATCATTGAAGAATTTTTATGATAAACATACAGAGGCATTAAGAAATTATGACAAATCGCTGGAGTGAGTGAGTGAAATAGAGTTTTGCATGGCTTTCAGCAATATTTCAGCTATATCGCCATGTGGTGTACAAAAGGCACACCAAGGGAAAACCAGATGAGAAAAAAAAGACCGACAGAAAGAAAAGCTACAGCAAAATATCCCAACTTAGACGGCTTGTATGTCAAGCATGGGGTTACTGGGACCTTATTCTTTCCAGTGCCCGAGGACACTCCCCGAAAACTCTACGGGGTGACAAATCGCTGGACAACATGATACGCAATACTGTTCACACAATTTGCTCTATGATTACTTCATTATCCACTATTGTGCTTCATTTAATTGCATGTTACTGTTCCTCGGTGATTGATAATCAAAACAGTTTACATTTAATACGTTTCTAGGATTGGTACAACGCCCAAACGCAAATTTTCTTTATGTTTTCAACATAACTATACAACATTGACAAAACCCACACGACATGGCTGGCGAAATAAAATATTGTTTATACACACACGTAGTGTCAGAGGCGTCAAACAGCGCACAAAAGTAAGATACTGATCGTGACAAATAGGTTAAACATTCCCGGCCAGCAAAGACAGTTTACATATGTCTTTGTAAATTTAAACAAATACTAAAATACACCAACTTAGAAATAGAGATTATTACCAGAGTGTGTTTCGGTATCATAAATATCATATATTAGGAATAAAAAATGTATTATGCGA